>BRYF01000020.1:17050000-17052500 GCA_030159135.1 Actinidia polygama
AGTCATCAACCTCAAAGGCGGTCATTGTAATTTACCCTTATTAGTTTTTCAGGAAATCCAGATCACAGTAACCAAACAGAGAGTAAAGTGCCGAATGTAAGATCAAAATTTCTACAAGTCATCCAAATTCTTAAACCCAAGCAATCTATTCAAAAGATAAACCGGGATACGAATTCCGTTAATAATTAATATTTACCGTGCACGTAAAGTATCCATCTAATTCACTAAGTTTGTTGACTCAGAAAGAATCTCAATCCATGTAAATAAAAATTGATCAACATTAAATGCACGTGTTCAATAATTATTTCGGGTTTAAGAGCATAAACACTCATAATAACCATGGGGTACTAGTCTTATAAATTCAGTATAAAAGCAATATCCCCCAAAATGGTCCTATTCAGTACACACAGTGTACTAGTACAATGAGTCAAAATTATACAATCCTTCTAAAATATTGTGCTACAGTCCTATCGATGGCATGTACAAGTCCATCTAAGACTGTGAACTAAAACTTTATATTCCACAAGAACCGATAATTATATTTTATGTGTGTAAGTCGAACTCTATACAACTAATTAACTACTATGCAGAATAAAAAAAACACAAGCACAATACAATTATTATGCTATAAACATTACCCACATAGATTATTATTAAAATAAAATAACAAATTTTATTAATAAATAAAAATAATACTAAGTTCCGTAAAAGGAAAATATGACGTATATTATATTTCTCCAACTGGATAGACCACGTGAATGGGATGCTTGGCCCCAAGTAAAGTCCTTTTATATAAAGATCCACAACTCCAAGGGTTAATGTGTGAAATCCTCATTAAATTTCTACATGTTTTCTCGTAGGCTACAACTACTTTGAGTTCGGGGTGTCTCTAGACGAATCACGAGCCAGGGGCCGCTAACTTGGTCCTCTTTTATAGGTGTCACAGTGATCATCATGGTAGATCTAGTAGTTTATTCATTCAACTTCTATCATTACGTAAGTAAGTACGATTTACTAGACCTACAAATACTACGAATATCTTATGTCAGACTTTGATGTTGCTTTGTGTTTTTTTACAAGGAGTTTTTATTTTTTTACACTTGTTTGATTTTGCGAGAACTAACACTATTAATTGACGTACTTGATTGGATGGACCACCCTAATAGAATGCGTAGAGCCAAGTAAAACTCTCAAATATATAAATTTTCACACATCCAAATATTAAGGTATGAAACAGTATATTAAATTTTCTATATTTATCTTCTTGGGGGATATAACTGAAGTTCTCTTTTGTAGGTTTCGGACTCACATGGGAGGATCCAAGTCATCATTCCATTCAGCCTTGACCATCACATGTAAGTAGTAATTAACTACTTTTAACTACATTACTTCATATTTGCGTATGATAACATTGACTTTATTGACTTCCTTGGTTTTGCACAGGTATGGCTAGATTGACCATCATACATGATTATATAGATTTACTAAACGGGATGCCTTGACCCTACTTAAAGTCCTCGTGTATATCTACACCTCCAAGGGTTAAGTATAAAACATTCAATAAAATTTTTCATATTATCTTCTCGTCCCCCGGCCGGAGCATTAACAAAACCTCTTCTGAACAGGTGTCACCACTTGGGCAGTGAGACATGGCCCTGTCCCAAAACATTTGGGACAGCTGATCTGAACCCTGATTATTGTCTCTACAAATCTACAAAGTAGGAAAAAATTACAGAATCAGTCTTGTTTCAAGCACAAATCATACCAACCAATAGCTAGGAACTCTACAATCTCGTGTTTACCACACTAGTTATTTTCTTGCCCAAGTAAAAACTACCCACAGTTTATACAGATGATATAGTTTTTGAGTATTTTTGTTTATAGTAAATTTCTTGTTGCGGTTTTCATCAAAATTTTAGGACATTGTCTTTCATGTGATTTTTTTTAAGTAAAAATGATTTACTTTTGTTTTTAGTGATTTTTTGCCGAATAAGGTGATTTTCTTTTTATATTGTCGGACTTTTCTCGTTAATAGAAATAGTAAAAATACAAAATTTTGATCATAATGGTAATTTTTTTTTAATTTTGTACAACAAATTTATGGAAGGATAAGAAAAGTAATTGGAACGATGGGAAAATAAAATGCATCAAAAGAAGCAAAACTCTTTTTGTGTTGGTTGGTTTAGGAGAATCTTATCGGGTTGCATTTGTACAGGCCTTGATAGAGTTGCCAGAATATGATAAAATGCCACAAAACCTCACCAAGCTTACCCTCGTTCGCACTTTCTTGGAAACGGATCCAATGGACACTCTGAAGAAACTACCTAAATTGACAGTCCTCAAATTTGGTTATGACTCTTACTTAAGAAAGACGATGATGGTTTGTTTCGGAGGAGGGCCTAATAATTTTCCTCAACTTTTAAGTATTGGATATTACGGGATTATACAAACTCAAGGAGTTAATATCCAATTTATGAGAATTATAAAAGGCTAAATCCTG
>BRYF01000020.1:17057500-17062500 GCA_030159135.1 Actinidia polygama
TCAGCTAGCTCCCATGTCTTGTTAGAGATAAGGGACTTCATCTATTCTTTTATTGCAAACTCTCACTTGCTAGCATCCTCCACCTGACATGCTTCATCGTAGCATTCAGGTTCTCCGGCATCAGTGAGTAGTAAATAATTCATGTACTTTCTGTTTGGTACAAGAGGCCGTGAAGATCTCCTTAGTATAGGAGATGGAGATGGAGACTGTGGTGGATCAATCTGTTGTGTACTACTCTGGGGTGTCTGTTCCTCTAACTGAGGACTCTCATTTTCTTGTTGCACTATACTTTTATCTGGGATATCATCTGGATCAACGTACATAGGATCACCCAGTGTTTCACCATTAGACTGTAGTGCATCTCTGTCTTTGTACATCACCCTCTCATTGAATATCACGTCTCGACTTCTGATCACCTTCTTGGTCTGGTCATTCCAGAATTTGTACCCAAATTCATCTCCACCATATCCGATGAAGGTGCATTTTAGTGACTTAGGGTCAAGCTTTCCCCTAGCCTAATCACTAATATGCACATATGATACACAACCAAAAACTTTCAAGTGTGAAAGTTTTACCTCTTTTTCGCCCCAAACCTCCTATGGTATTCTGTGCTCTAGCGGAACTGAAGGTCCTCGGTTGATCAAGTAGGCTGCTATGTTGACTGCCTCTGCCCAGAACTGCTTGGGCAATCCTGCATGTATCTGCATGCTTCTGGCTCTCTCAGTCAATGTTCGGTTCATTCGTTCTGCTACGCCATTCTGTTGCGGTGTCCCTTGCACAGTTCTCTCTAGTCTGATGTCATTTTCATAACAGAACTTCTTGAACCCGGTGCCATCATATTCACCACCATTGTCGGATCTCAACTTCTTGATTTTTAGGCCTGTCTCATTTTCCATCATGACTTTCCACTTTTTGAAATTTCGAACACTTCTGATTTGTGTCTCAAGAAATAAACCCACACCTTCCTGGAATGGTCGTCAATGAAAGTCACAAAGTATGACTTTCCGCCAATGGATGAGACAGTAGCTGGGCCCTAAACATCTATGTGAACTAGCTCAAGCTTTTCTTGCTTAGGCGGTCTGCCATTCTTTATGAAGCTAACTCTCTTCTGCTTCATAAAGATACAGGTTTCACATAAGTCAGTGTCAACTGACTGTAGGTCTGGTAGTTTTCCCTTGGAGTGCATGATCTTGAGCCCCTTGTCACTCATGTGACCAAGTCTCTGGTGCCATAAGTTTGGATCGTCCTTGCTGTCTGCAACTACAATTGACCCACAAGTGTTTGCTATCATATAGAGTGTACCACTCTTCTGGCCACGAGCAATTGTCATTGCACCTCTGGAAACTTTCCAAGAATTTCCATTGAAGGTTGTGACATAACCTTCGGTTGCTAACTGACCTCCTGAGATCAGATTTTTTCTTAAGTCAGGAATGTGTCTCACATCCCTTAGCTTCCACACAGATCCGTTCAACTTGATCTGTACATCGCCCTTGCCAACCACGTCACAAGACTGATGATCATCACCAAGGTATACCTTGCCAAGGTTGCCTGGAGAATAACTCATTAAGAGTTCTTTGTTGGAGGTCGCATGGAAGGAGGCTCCGGAGTCTAACACCCATGACTCCGACTTGTTCTCCAAAGAGCATATCAGTGCATCGTCTGTCTCTTCTGCTACGATGTTTGCTTCTGTCTTTCCTTCTTTTTCTTTCTTCGGGGATCTACATTGATTTTTGTAGTGACCGGTCTTGCCTCAATTCCAACATTCGATCACCTTCTGGTTCTGATTTGAATTGTTGGAATTTTTGGGATTTCGAGATTGCGACCTTCCATTTCTGGATTTGAACCTGTTGCGCCCTCCGCTCCTGTTGGAATCTCTTGCACCTTGAGCAGTTAGATGTAAAACTGCTTTCCTCCATGGTGATCTTGAGGAGGAGATATACATGCAGCAGCCGGAGGGTTTCTCAGAGAATGGAAATGAGAAGCTCGTGTGTAAATTGAAGAAGAGCTTGTATGGATTGAAACAGGCTCCAAGGCAGTGGTATAAAAAGTTTGACAGGTTTATGCAGACAAACAACTATTTCAAATGCAATGCTGACCATTGCTGCTACTTCAAAATATTTGAGTCCAGCTACATTATTTTGCTACTTTATGTCAATGACATGTTAGTGGCAGGATCCGACATGGGCGAAATCAGAAAATTGAAGAAGCAAATGTCGAGTGAGTTCGACATGAAGGACTTGGGCGCAGCAAAGCAGATTCTTGGGATGAGAATCAATAGGACAAGCCAAATGGTACTTTGCAGTTATCTCAGGTGGAGTACATTGGGCGTGTTCTGAAAAGGTTCAGCATGAGTGATGCTAAGGCAGTTAGTACACCTATGGTTAGTCACTTTCGACTATCCAAGGAACAGACACCCAAGACGGAGGAAGAAAGGAACTTCATGGCTAAGGTTCCATATGCCTCAGCCATTGGAAGTCTCATGTACGCCATGGTTTGCACAAGACCAGATATTGCTCATGCAGTGGGAGCTGTGAGCAGATTCATAACTAATCCTGGAAAGCAACACTGGGAAGCAGTCAAGTGGATACTAAGGTATCTACGAGGCACCACTGAAAAATGCTTATGTTTCAGAAAAGGAGAATTGAGACTACAAGGCTTTGTAGAATCGGACTTTGCTGGTGAGGTAGACAATAGGAGGAGTACTACCGGTTACATCTTCACGGTGGGTACTACAGCAGTTAGTTGGGCATCACAATTGCAAAAGATCGTTGCCTTATCTACTACAGAGGCAGAATACGTAGCAGTGATCGAGGCCAGCAAGGAGATGATCTGGTTACAGGGATTGTTAGAAGAATTGGGTCTAAAACAGATGAAGAATATTTTGCACAGTGACAGTCAGAGTGCTATACATCTGGCAAAGAATTCAGCATTTCATTCGAGGACCAAGCATATAGGACTTCGTTATCACTTCGTCAGATCTTTATTAGAAGATGGGGTGTTAATACTTGAGAAGATCCAAGGCAGTAAGAATCCAGCTGACATGTTAACCAAGATAGTTACTACAGAGAAACTGAAGCTGTGCTCAGCTTCAGTAGGTCTTCAAGGATAGAAGACAGGAGAGTCTCACACCCAGCTCACTGATAGATGCGATGGATGAGTTGCAGTTCAAAAGTCTCCAAGTGGGAGATTGTTAAAGGATGGAGACAACAAAGCCATGAAAAATGCAACTTATGTTTTGTGGATGATGGAGATAAAGCCATGGAACATGCAACCCATGTTTTGTGAATAATGAAGACCAAACCCCACCACTCACCTATCTTCATGAATTTTATTTGTGCTCTCCATTTGTTATTTAAAGCCATCAAATGGCAAAGGAAGAGAGAGAGAAAAGAACCACCGAGAGAGCAAGAGTAAAATTGCACGTGTGCAATTTGAGAGCAATTGTAGAGAGAAAAAATAGTGTTGTGTTTGTGAGCCAAAAATACGGAGTGAATATTTTTTGAGTGTGGGTGATACACAGTGTGTGTTTGTGTGATACACAATTTGTAAACACAATATTTATTTAGTGAAAGTGGGTGTGAGCGGTGGACGTAGCCAAATTGGTGAACCACGTATATCCTCGTCTTGTGTCAATTTCTCTACATTCGAAGCTCCAGCACTTGACGGAATCGAAATCGAACTTAAAATGAGTCCTCACGCGCCGCCTGAAGTTCGGCGCGTCAGATCCACTCTCCCCACGCGCGCCAAACGAAGAAGATGACTGCCGTGCACGCGCCACGCGCCCCGAAACTTACACACGCGCCCGCACGCGCCAGGAGACGGGTCCCGCGCACCCGCACGCGCATCCCACGCGCCAAAATTGTCGGTCACGCGCCCTCACGCGCCTCCCACGCGCCAGCGAGTGGCGGCCACTCGCAGGCTTGTCACCCACGCACCCCCCACGCGCCAGGCGAGTGGAGGCAACTCGCAGCCGGTCCACTCGCCCCACGCGCCAAGCCGAGCGCCGAATCCGTTCGTTGACCAGCCGTTGACCAAGCCGGTCATTATGAGCCGTTGACCGGCGCCGAACCCAAGCCGTAGACCATCCGTTGACCGAGCCAGTCGGTATGAGCTGTTGACCGGAGCCGAATCCAAACCGTTGACCATTTGACCACCAGCTTGAGCCGTTGACCAGCCTCAGCATGCCACGTCAGCATGCCACGTCAGCACACTGTCACGTCATCATGCCACGTCAGCATACTGCCACGTCAGCATACTGCCACGTCATTAGTGTGCCACGTCAGCACATGCCACGTCAGCACTGCGTGCTGCCACGTCAGCAAATATCCCACGTGGCAACCACGTCAGCAGAAGGAATATTCCAGGAATATTCCTCTAGTTTTGGAAATTACGATTTGAGTCCCTGGAAGTTTTGATTTGAGCAATTTGGGTCCCAGAAGTGTCTGATTTTGACAGAAGAGCCTATTTTGAGTTTTCTCGGCATTCCGGATTCATCCGCAGAATCGATTTTCAAAGATTTTGCTTCCATATAGGAGAAGTAAGACGGCGGAGTAGTATTGAGAGCCCTGATCATGCTTTCAGATGCGGATTACGCCTTGGGAAAACCAAGAATGCCGGAGGAAGACAATTGGGCAGATCAGACAGTGCACTGGACACAAGGAATAGCACGATGAGACGAGTGCTATAGATCAGACAGTGCATTGGACACGAGGTGTCCCACCATGGAGCACGATGAGACGAGTGCTTATGAGTTATGGACCAAGTTGGAGGAGATGTACCGGGAGAAGACATCTCAGAACAAAGCCTTGTTGAAGGAGGCTTGTTTTGAAGCTTCAGAGAGGGACTACAGTGGCGAAACTTGCGAGCGAGTTCCAGATGAGGCCAAAGAAGAGGTCTCTGGAAAGAAGGTCAAGGAAGAAGTACCTGCAGAGGAAGAAGGTCAAAGAAGAAGTACCTGCAGAGGAAGAAGGTCAAGGAAGAAGTACCGACAGAGAATGGCT
>BRYF01000020.1:17077500-17082500 GCA_030159135.1 Actinidia polygama
CCCCAATTTCTGGGCTTGCTTTTGCCTCATTAGTCGCTTTTAATTTAGGGTTTGGTTCATCTTCAATTAGCTAGGTCTTGGTCTTCCGGAAGATCGATCATTATTTTGGCTTTTCATTTTGTAGGCCAAGGGAGCCACAAATCATAATAATGGCAGGTGATTGAGAGGACAAAATAGTCTTTAAGAGAATTTTAGTGTATTAGCCAAATGATGAATGATCCATTTGAAATAACAATATCAATTCTAGGATTCTAATGGTATAATGTTTGGATGCAGGATTTGTGGAAGGAAAAGAAAAGTAACCGAAAACAATGGGAAACGAAAAGAAACAAAACTCTTTTCGTGTGGGTTGATTTTGGAGAGTAGATGAATAAAATTAGCTAGCTGTTGGGGACGATTTTTGTGCCTTAAAGGTATAGTATCGTCTTGTACATAGATTTGGGGCACATCCCGAGCTCATTTATGTTAATTTGAACAGTTCATGTAGTAAACATGGCTAAAGAGATCGTTGTTGAAAAAAATTAGATTGATTGATCATTTGTAATCATATAATCAAATTAAGTTGTGAAAATAAATGTCCGCAATGTGATTTTTAAAACAGACTGAGTGACGATGATCATGTGATTAACGATGTTCGATCAACTTGATCTTTTTGTAAATGTGATTTCTCAACGAGCTTTATAAATTGAACGATCTAAATCACTTCATTATTGTGAACAACATTGTTAAGGCACAGTGCCCATCCCAATCTTAATTCGGTATTAGCCTAAGGAGCCCATTTTGTTTATGATGGATATATATAATGAACAGGGAGACAAAGGAATAGATAGAATGACCATAACATATGAAACAATTTATTGGAGCTTTGTTAATTAATATAATTCTAATGAAATTTTACATTATTTAAAAAGTAATATTACTTTTTTCCCGATAAAAAAAAAAGAAAGAAAAAATTCTTATGAACATGTAATAGGTGTTTGTGTACACACATATTTTTAATTTATTGTGACAATATATAGGAACTAATTATTATAAATTAGGCATTAGTATATATATCCTAGGACCCTCCAATGCTAGATCCAACATAAAGAGTTCAAAATTAATAAACAACCATTGTCCTACACTTAAATCAAAAGCGAAAAAGCCAGCTCTCCACATGTATTGTTGAAAACAAGTAAACATCAAGTGCCCTACTGATATTGATGGGCATACTTTTCTTAATGTACTAGTTGTTGTTTGCTTTAATTAGCAAAAGGGAGCTACAAATTAGAGACCAGTTCAATTGTGGAGTTTAGTTTGTTCCACTAAGCTTCTCTAAACTTTAGGGTTTTGATTTTACGGTAAAATTAGTGAGTAATGAGATCATACTTGTTAGAAGAAATTATATTATAGAATGTGTTGAAAGAAAATTGTATTGAATTGAGTTAATTAAAAATACATACAAGTCCTCTTTATATAAAGGAAAACCTAAAATGAATAGTTTGCATAAGGAAACAATAATAAAGTAAATAAAGTAGCTTATCAACTAGGAAGATATTCAGAATCTGTTATGTATCAGAATATATTTTGATTATATTCTAACTATATATAAAATATATTCTAACAATACTGTCGAAAATCAGAATTCATTCAACTTGTAACACCCATTGATATAATTATTCATGCAAAGAATCAAGTTGATCATGTATCGATTGTCATATCGTCTCATAATTTTTGTTAGTCTAGCAAGTATAATTTTCACTATAGAATGTCCATTTTTTAAGACAAGTGTGATGATTCAGTCACGAGACTACCAATTCCAATCAAACTACTTTTTGTAGACCATTGAAGTAGGTCCAAGATAGGTTTACATTTAACCCAGTTTATTATAAAGTTTAATCATGAACTTGAAAGAAACCTGATCGTAATTTATATATATGGTTTTTGTTGATAACCGACTCAAAAAATTGAATAATTCGAAAGACCGACTTATTTATATGCTCGTTTATTTTATGTTTCTAGTTTTTTTAAGTTTGAGTCCCTAGCAAAGTACCATTTTGTTAATTGACTTTGGACCAACATGATAGACCCCATGGTTAATGTATGCCTTTGCACTTTTCAAAGCAACCAAAGCAAGAAAGGTGATTTAAATTTTAATCTCACTTTCCCAAACCCCAACTATGGATTGAGTTATTCTTTATGACAATGTCCACAACAGAGAGAGAGAGAGAGAGAGAGAGAGAGATTTGTAATTCTAGATCGTTGTTTTTGTTTACTACACATTTTTTGATTCTACAGCCGTATTGATTTATTCTATATTTGGGTTAAGAATTCAATGGAAGAAAAGAAAAAATAAGGGAAAAAAGTAATGAACATAATAGTTCTGATTTAATTTTTTCCTTATACTTTTATTTTCTTTCCACAAATTTTTCCATAAATCCTTCATGTGAGTACAACCTTCCCTTCCCCTAGGATGATGATTTAGCCAAAAAAATTTTGGAACTTCCCAATAAGAACAGTTAGTTTGTGTTTAGATTAAGAATTTGGTGGAGGAAAGAAAAAAGAAAAATTAATGGTTCCAATGGTTTAAATTTAATCTTATTCATGTACTTTTCTTTTTTCTCTATAAATTTATCTCCAAATCTTTAATCCAAATACAATATTTAAATGTTAGGTGCACAACTACCCGTCACAACTCCAACCACAATCTCTCACAAAGAGTGGGTTCAAGAGTGGGTTCAAAAGTGTATGAGGCTCACGGTAAGACTCACTCTTTATGAGAGGATTGTGGTTAGAGTTGTGGTGGTTAGTTGTGCACTTACAATTTTTCTTCAAGTTTTTATATAATAAGAAGATTATTATTATACTAGTAATTGTCCATGCCCACGGGCACAATATATATAAAAAACCTCTTAGACATGCTGAATAGAGTTTTATAATTTAAAAAACAGATAAGATATAAACGTCATATAAAAGATACATTGCATCCATGTATGAAAAGATACATTGTTATAAAATGGAGAACAAATTAAAAACTATAATAATTTTGAAAAAGATGTGTTTTAGTTTTTTTGGGTGTGGGTCCCACTAAACAAATAATCCAATGGATAAACACTATATGCCCAGATTTAGAAGTTTTTTGTTCATTAGGTAAGAACTTACGTGGGTCCCACACTTTTGAAAAGAAGGAAGTGATAGTTTTGGGGAGAAAAAAAATAGTATCAGGTGAAATCTCAGTCATTAAATTAACTCAAATAGATTTCAACCGTGAATAGCGGGAGATAGATTTGAGATTCAAAATATGTTATGATTTATAATATAGATGTTGCAGTTACCTCTAGGGAAATTATCCTAGGGAAACTATCCATGTTAATATAAGTTGGTCTAATTTTGGCTGTTTTTTTTCTTCTTTCCTTTCTTGAATTGAACGAAGAACTAGAGGTGATCTGGAAACAAATTAAATATTCCAATTAGGCTAAATGACAACTAAGACATGTAATAAAGCTCAAGTAATTTTCAAAAAGCCGTGAAAGCCCCAATGAATAAAGGGTACTACATATAGCATATCTTACTTTGCTTTTATAGCATGATCATACTTTGGAGGTAAAACAACCCACTCCCATAAAAGTAGTTTCATGACCTTCCAGGTATTGGGGACCCAGTTAATTAACACGCACTAGGTCTTGTGGCCTTGGATTCCTCTATTTTATGTATTTCCTTTTTTTTTACTTTCTTAGTAGGTAAAGCATAAACCCAATAGGGAAACTCTATTCTGACCAATATATATACATATATACTAGACAATGTGCTATCGAAACCCCAGAAATTAAATTGAAGGTTTGAATCAGAGATTAAGTAGTTTAAATTTAAGTAGTTTTAATGGAGATTAAGGAGAGTAAAAGTTAAAAACTGAAGTGGTTATCAAATTTTAAATAAAAAGGTTAGATAATATATAGGGGTAATTTGGAAATACAAAGAGCATTACAAACTTTCAAAATACGATCCAAACCAACCCCAGTTCTCCATATAGATAGAGAGATAGAGAGATAGATGTATTAGACACACATATTTTAGGGAATAAAGTGAAAGAGTAAGAATATATGAACAAAATTACATGGCTTAACGTAAATCTTTTACTTTAAAATAAATGCTCATAAAAATGGCTTTTATTTACAGTAACAACATAGGCACCGTATTATCCAGACGGGTTTTTTGTATAAATTTTTTATGTGAATAGAATTTTTCTCTACAGTGAATGACACACACTAAATCGAACAATTTTGTACAAAAATTCTGTATGAATTTCTTGTTTCTATATCTCACTCTATATCAATATTAATACATACATATGCATGTGCGTAACTTTGTTCGAGTACTTTTGGAATCATGGTCCAGCCCAATCTTAGAAGGGGACCCAAAATTAAACACTAAGGAAAATAGGGAGAGGAAGAAAAAAAGAGAAAGCTGTCTACTTAAATTTGTGGGAATGGTGGATCATCCACCTCCACAACTAGCTTCTCTTAGAAAAATCTCTTCTAGAAACAATTGAAAGTCAAAAAATTATTTCTAACACATTTATATTGCAACTGGGTTCCAAGTCGGCTTGCCACATTATAATTTTCATAAATGAGAGAGAGAGGAATTTCTAGAAATTTACTTATATAGAAACACATGATTAATGGAGCAAATGTGTTATAAAAAATTAGTAGGGTAATTATATGCGAACAATAAATTTATACAAGCTTTAAGTTATAGAAAATTGTATAAAAGGATGTAATTGAATGTGGTCCTTCACTTTCAAATAAAAGACCTAGAACGATGACATTTATTTACCGGCATTGACACATTATTAATTATTTTTAAAAAATTTGTATATATTTTCTATAGAAAGTAAAAAAATTCAAATTACTAACAAAAAAGGAAAAAAGAATGAGCTTGATAATGCCTGCAAGTTAGAAACACTATAATGTTTAATTATTTGGTCTCAACATGTCATCCTACATGTTGCATTTACTAATTAA
>BRYF01000020.1:17112500-17115000 GCA_030159135.1 Actinidia polygama
AGATGCTGCCCTGCCATAAACAACCCATATTCCACTCACAGATCAAATATCAATGTAAAATCTGGAAGATTCGGTATTGTTTTTGACAGTATCTAGAACGAGTATTTACTTTCACGTCTAAAATAAAATTTGAGATTCCAGGCAATCGCAATCCTTTTTACCATTTCCAGTGTATTCCCTCTTCTTGTGCTGTCTTGTCCTTCGCCCTTTGCTTGCCACAATAGAGAGGGGGAGTGTTTTTTAAAATACCTTTTTTGCTTGATTAGTTTAAGGATGGATTCTTACTTTAAAATGCTAGAGACGAGAAAAATAAATTATTTCATTTAATATTGCCTTTGAAAAAGTTCAAATTGTATGTGGGAAATGGGTAGTGCATAGTTTTGTTTTTGTTTTTTTTATTTATAGTTTTCTGTTAACCTTTTGGTTTACAGGAGAGAAATGAGAGGCTGTTCTACAAACTTCTCATTGACAATGTTGAGGAACTTCTCCCGATTGTCTATACTCCAAAAATGTTGGTGAGGCTTTCCAGAAGTATGGGCCCATTTTTAGGCACCCTCAGGGTCTCTTCATTAGCTTGAAAGAGAAGTACGACTTGGTTTTAAATGTCTTTAGTAGGCTTATAAGTTACGATAATTTCAATTTACCACAAGTATATTGCTTCAGGGGAAAGGTTCTGGAGGTACTGAAAAACTGGCCTGATAGAAAAATTCAAGTCATCGTTGTGACTGAGGGTGAGAGAATTTTGGGACTTGGGGACCTTGGCTGCCAGGTGACTGCATTTTTCGTGTTCATGAGCCTCTAGTGTGTGAGTTTTCCTAGTTATTTTTCAGCACTCCTTGTTTTAGATGTCATTTTGGCAACACATTTTTTGGAAAACTTGTTCAGTTGTCGTTTTTGGAACTTGATTTTTTGGGAATTCTTTCAACAAGAACCCTTTGGGGGGTGGGGGGGAATTGAAAAATGTACATATTTTCGAAAATCATTTGCACACAAAAATGAGAAAAATATAAAAACAATAATTTTTTTAATCTTTCACAAACAGTTTCTGAAAAATTTCTACAAAATTGATTCCAAAAACAACAATCAAACAGGGCCACGTTCTAGACGTTATCAAGCTTTAATAGAAGAATGCATAATCATCGAGTTTATCTATCTCATTTTGTCCTCTGAAATGCAGGCCGGAATTGGGATAGCTGAACTTATAGGTCTTGCCATGCCATAACAGGTGTACTCATTTACTACATTGTGTATGTTGTCTTCGGTTTTTTTTCTTATAGTACCGTTTAGTGATTTTCCTTGGGTTTTTTTCTCATGTTAAAGACTGAAGCTCCCTTGGAAGAAACACGTAAGAAGATCTGGCTTATGGACTCGAAGGTAAGTGCAAACAATGAATTTTACTGTTTCGACTAACAATGAAAATGTAGTCTTCGATAACTGCAGTTATATTTTTTTTCCTCCACAATTTTAGAGTTTTGGATGTGATTTCTTTTGCAGGATTAGTTGTTAGTGCCCGTAAGGACTAGCTTCAAAACTTCAACAAGCCTTGGGCTCATGAACACGAACCCGTCAAGGATCTTTTGGATGCTATCAAGGTTTGATGAAATTCGAATCCAGTAATATATATGTATCATTGTGAGAATTTAGTACTTATTGATTCTCGGCCTGAAACTGTCATCGGGTTATCAAGCCAACAGTTCTAATTGGTTCAGCTGGAGTGGGAAGGGCATTTACAAAAGAGGTGATCGAGGCCATGACCTCCTTCAACGAGGTCTCTGTCTCTGTCTCTCTCTGCAATATTTCAGTCGAAACTAGAACTGTGAATCAATGGCATGCAGAAACCTATCATTATGGCTCTCTCCAACCCGACCTCCCAATCTGAGTGCACAGCTGAAGCTTACAACTGGAGTTGGGTATTTTCATCGTGATGCAATCGTGCAAAATAATAATTCATTACCTTTAAACTTGTATAAAGCTAACAAATCTCTCTGTTTTAAACGTTAAGGGTCGTGCAATTTTTGCCAGCGGAAGTCCATTTGGTCCTGTGGAATACAATGGCAAAGTCTACGTACCTGGTCAGGTTCTATAACTTCATATTTCTAGACATTGTGCTATGGGACCTTGTATATATGGGCTTAGAAAATAAGAATTTATGTTATACTTTTTGTTTTCGGTGATCAATTCAAGCAAACAACTCATACATTTTCCCTGGATTCGGGTTTGGATTGGCTGTGTCTGGTGCAATTCGTGTACATGATGAAATGCTTCTGGCAGCCTGTAAGTACACTACATAAAAGAACGATTAGGTACATTCTAAATTGAATATAACTTGCTAGGTGAAGATAGTGAGTCATTTCTTCTATTTTTTCTTTGATGTATGATCTAGCGTCATCTATGCAAGATTTCATATATCGGCCGATACGTTACATTTTGGCCCTTTACTACCGATATTTTAGTAAATATCGGCCGATATACAGTCATATATCACCGATCCTATTACCGA
>BRYF01000020.1:17135000-17137500 GCA_030159135.1 Actinidia polygama
TAGATTTCGTCATGAAGATCAATACTTTAAAAAAAATATATTGATCGAATACAAACCAATAAGCTTAACAAATGAGTACTTATTTATGTTGTCATAAATTGATATTGATCAATCATTGATCCGTATTTGATTAAATTGATTTTTTACAATGTTATAGTTCTCGACGAGGTCTACAATATACACGTTTTGAATTATTAAAATGGACCTAAAATAAAATTTAAAATGTTTGAATTGCACAAGTGCAGTCCAAAATTGGATTTCAAATAAGCCTGATCTTTACGCTTAAACTCAACGCATGGAATGCCACTCCCTCTTTAGTTTAGAGGTTTTTATTGTGACGACTCGAAAATAAGAGTGGCATATGACACAAAACGAGATATAGAAGGTGAAACTCATTTCACATAAAGACAATAATAATAAAGCAAAATTTGGACCAAAACTATAAGAGAGAATCCGCTTCAAGGTTCAGCTCGTGTTCACACGTTAGGCTCTCTCTAAAGCTAATTTTGGAAGAAGAAAAATATATCGACAATCGGTGCGCACGTAAGGCCCAATCTATTGGGGGGAATCCACAAAATTCACATCTACCTCACTTTGATCAAATATACACCTTTTGATACTCATACCCAATTACACAAGTTTATCCACTTAAAAACTTATACTTATAAATGACGAATTCATCTAATATATATTAAGAACTAATTATTTTCTTATTTATATGATATAGAATTCATTCTTTACACGTGCCCAACACTAATTTCCATGAAGTATGAACATATTAATTCCTTAGGTGTATTTCTTAGCTTATAAGAAAAGTAGAATCACAGAGCCAGTTGTATTGAGTGTTGACTTGGTTAAGTTCTCCTCACAAGAAAGATGCATAGAAGAAGCAAAGTCTTGGGCAAGAAATGGAATGTCAATAAACTTAGGCTCTGTTTGGAACCTTGGGAAGAAGTAGAAAGGAATTTCCCTCTTCTCTTGTTTGATTTCTAGTTTGAGAAGGGAATTTTGAAAGTTTTCTTTCACAATCTTCCTCTTTCTTCTAAACCCAAAAAAAAACTAACTTTCCCTAAAATCTTCTTTCCAACTTGTACTTTCTTTTTCTTTCTACAAGTGCCAAACATGGCCTTAGAATGCAATAATAGAGAAAGGGATGGACCATGTTATGTCAGGGCTTAACTTGATACAGAGCCAGGCACATGAGTATAGCCACTATATATATAGTTCACATGGCAATGCCAGCTTTAGCATCAATTGCATGTCTGGCTAATGGTAATGAACAACCAAGTGGGTTTCTGCAGATCATCTGGCGAAACTGGTGGGGAGGGTGAAGGACCCATAGTGAGACAAGACTAGATCCTAACCTAATCTTTTGGACTGTTGTTTGGTTTAATTTTCAAAATTTATTTTGCGGGATAGTTTTTATGAATTGTTTTTGAGATTAAAAATATTTATTGTTTTCATATATTATTTATTTTTTTAGCAAAAATAAGTTTTGAAAACTTGAAAACGTCTTATTCAAAACGAACTTCGAAAATCATCAACCAAATTTTTTTTAAAAAAATTATTCTGCAAAACTAATTCTGAATATTAAACCAAACCTTGGACTACTAGGTGTTGTGGGTCGGAGTCGTTGTAGAATATTGGTAACCACGTAATCGAATCACATTTGTGTATTGTTTATTCTCAAAATTGTACTTCTTATTAATTTTTATCAAGATAAAATAATTTAATCTTATGAATATTGATATCTAATCAAATATTTTTTTGGTGTGAATGATTTACTTGGCAACAACTACCAAGTAATGGTTTTGAACTTATATATAGTCCTTGCAAGAACCATTTGAAGTTGTTGGTTGGTTATGATGCCACTTGATATCACTATCGCACTGATATGTACTCCACAACCTGAGGATCAAGGATAGTAGGTAGCCAAGGTCAATTTGGCTTTTGACAATTTGAATATGTAATTTGGCTTTGACAATTTGAATATGTTAGGATCAAGTACAGGATTCACAATGTTGGTGGGTCCTGCTAATATATGATAGTTTTTTAACTTCTCATCTTGCAACGTTATAAGATTTTTTTTTTTAACTAACCACGTAGTATCCAAGGTAGCTAAGTCTTTGGGTCCACTTAGACTAATCTCTGTGACATGTGACAGCTAGTCATTCGCATCACATGATGTAAACGCAGATATGCGACGCAGCAGTCAGGAAGCGGGATCTCTGAGTGTTAGCTCGCAACTCGGACTCTCACCCTTTGCCAGTACGCCATGTGCCCGGAGACAGGGTGAAGTTTCTAACCCAGAACTTAAGCTCCGGTAAGGCCAACCCTTTATCACTTAACAAAGCCTTAACTTCAACGTTACAAGATTTTTTTAAAACATTCATATCCGGTTTTAATTTGTCTCGGGATACCTCGTCAATTATGCATGAAAGGCCGCAATAGTTGACATCTAAGCATGTAGTCACTTTTAAACTTTATCATCTTCGTTACC
>BRYF01000020.1:17192500-17197500 GCA_030159135.1 Actinidia polygama
TTTCTTTTACTCCTTTTTATATATTATTAATATTCCAATCAAAATAAAAATATCAAATGTAATGATTATATGGATAAATTATAAAATTAGTAAAAACAAAATTCAATGATTGTGTTCTCTTAAAAAATTGGACTCCCAAAATTAGGATTTCATCTCGGGACAGATAGAGTATAAGTTCGCTATCCTAATTTTTTTTTGATATATACTCGCCTCCTCTGAGTTAAAATCTTTCGTCCATCCTTACTTAATAGATCACGATATTAAAATAAACAACACTTTCCGTCACGTCAAATCATGCACTCCAAAATTCTTATAGTATTATCCAAAGAGAATGCTAGTTTGATAAATTTAATAGTAGAAAACACAAAAAAAACATGAAATAGACTAAAAATGACTAAAATCAACCACACACCACTTTAATCTCTCTAGCACTGTCACCCACCCACCAAACATTCACACAAGTCAACATTGGTACAATTTTCTTCACAAATGCTTGTGATAAGGTACAATTTTCTTCAATTTTTGAATAGAACCCATACGTGTACCAAATAATATGTTGCAACTTTCCTCACCAATCCTCTTCGCCTGCCATATTTCTCGTCATGATTCACGAGAGCTTTGAAAAATGTATGCCCGTGAGTCCCTCCGCACATTATCCAAACCTACTACTCACATTTTGTTCCTCTGTTGGGGATAGTGGGGTTGATCACCAGGGTTAATTGGTTTAGTAGGCCGGATACGAAGTTATTAAAAATATTACCTCTTTTCTTATTGGCTTGGAAGGGTGATACATGGTATTATGCAAAAACAAAATGATCTACTATGAAAACAGTAAAAAACGAATGAACAAAATCACACGAGAAATACAACACTTAGATTTGCGTGGTTCGGCAATCTGCCTACGTCCACGGCGGAAATGGATATTAAAATCCATTGTATACAATAAGAATTACAAACTCTCTACCTCTCAACACTCTCTCTCACTCTTTTATGTGTTCTCTTCTTTTTTACCTCGTATTACAATTTTTACGTTGTTACATAACTCATAAATTATATAAATTACCCTAAAGAATTAAGAATTTCACAAAGGTTCCCACATAATTTTAGATAAATATAAGACATCTCACAACAATTTCCACCTTGCCATGTATTTCCTAAACCATCATGCAGAAAGATTGTAGACGTCCCAATATGCTCCCCTTTTAAAAAAGGGTATGGGTGCTCCACCCTCCAACTCATCAACAATAATGAACATGAATCAAGTCAAAACAATGCTTGTACTTCTCTCTAACACCAGACTTCGTCAACATATCAGACGATTTTGTAAGACAATGGATCTCCATTTTCAGATACTAAAGCAAAACTAACTATATTCTCAAAGTCATACATAATCGGTGCTTTATGGTTTCATTTTTCTCTGCCTTATGCAACCGTGTAAAGTTCCTCTTGTTGTTCATGCTAGTCAATAGACTATTCTCGTCAAACTCCACCTCAATTTCCAATTTATGTTGTTTGTGCACATCATGTGTTGTTTCCTCCTCATTTTGATTCAACATAGATGCTTCATCAAAAGCTAATATATCTCTTTTCATCGCCTTATTTTTGGCAACTAAATCCCACAACCTATATCCTTCCATGCAAATCGATCTCGTAATCAAAAAATATGTATTTTCTTGATTTTGGATTAAGTTTTAACCTTTCAGTACACTGCACATGCACATAACTAGAACAACCAGATATTCTCATATCCAACAAATTAACAGGTTTACCTAACCAAACTTCCTGTTAGATTTTGAAATAAATGGCTGATGATGGAGACCTTTAATAATATAGCATGTTGTGTTGACTACATCTGCCCAAAACACCTTAGGCAAACCTGCATTCAACATCATACATTTGGCCCTTTTTGTCAAAGTTCGGCTTATCCTTTTTGCAACCCCATTCTGTTACGGAATTCCCTTAACTGTGAAGTGACGAGTGATACTCTCTAATTCACAGAAAACCATAAACTCATTCTCCCTGTACTTTTTTGGCCATTGTCAGTTCTGAGATATTTTATTTTTTTGCCTATCTTATTTTGAACCTGCACTTTTTACTTCTTGAAAATACTGTAAACATCAGACTTATGCTTCATAAAATAAGCTCATACCTTTCTCGAATAATCGTCAATGAAGTTGACAAAGTAATGAACACCACTGTGAGAAGACACTGTCACTAGCCCTCAAACATCTGAATGAACATTAATAAACAACACTCTTGCTGGTATGAGAACCTGTTATGAAACTAACTCTATGTTGCTTCCCATACGCAAAATACTTGCAGAAATCCAGCTTGCATATCCTAATACCCTTAAACATATTTTTCTTGTGAAGCTCCAGCATACCACGCTCACCAATATGACCAAAACCCATATGCCAAAGTTTTGTGTCATCTATGCTAGACTCTGCAGCTACAGGTGGAGAGTACAACTCTACCTATAACTGTGTTCCCAACTAGTCTACAGAGATTTTTCAATTTTTGCCCCTTCATGATCACCAAATCACATTTGCTGATCTTTGTTGCTCCACCTTTTGTCATGTACATACAGCCCACGAATGAAATCTCCCAAAGAAATCAAATTCTTCATAAGTTCTAGAACATGTCTCACATTACCCAAACCCTCACAACTCCATCAAACATATGGATTTTCATTGTACATATTCCAATGGCATATAGAGATTTTCCCAACTAGTCTATAGAGATTTTTCAATTTTTGCCCCTTCATGATCACCAAATCACATTTGCTGGTCTTTGTTGTTCCACATTTTGCCATGTACATACAGCCCCACGAATCCAAATCTCCCAAAGAAATCAAACTCTTCCTACGTTCTAGAACACGTCTCACATTACCCAAACCTTCACAACTCCATCAAACACACATATTCCAATTGCCTTGCACCCAACATCATTGCCCGTCAGAATTGTACTTCCCTCGCACCGTCTATACGTGTCAAACCAATCCTTACCAGACATCTCACAACAAATGAAACAATCTCACTATTTAACTAACGAAAAAGGAGGGTATTTCAAGCATGAACAATTTTTTTTATATATTTGGATATGACTAGAGGTGTCAATTGGCCGGGCTGACACAGATACGTCACGTTAAAATGCTGGCATGACACGATACGAGCACGGTGATGGCCCGTGTTGGACTACTATTTGGGGGGCATGGGACACGAAAAGGAACGGGCATAGGATGAGCACGATACAACACGGTACAAGGCACGAATGGGTCGTGCCGGACTTAGATTTTATTAAATGGGTACAGCACGACACAATTAAAAAATAGACACGGTACAAAATACAAAAATAAATAGATCGGGCTGGCACAGTACCACTCATTTAACACCTCTAGACATGTCGTCTCTAAAATTCATTATTTGAACTTTGTAAACGAAAATATATCTTAGAATTTTTTGTGATTACAAATTCTTAATCCAAACTCAGCCTGATTTTCATGATATATCATTTGTATGTATATATTCCCTAGGATTAACACTTCCCTACCATAATTATGGTATGATACATATACAGCTCACTAGATAATATACAGCTTTGTCTTTGAGCCATTTTTTCAGAGCATTGAGAGAGAATTAAGGGGTAAGAGCATGTGACACAAGCATTGAACTTGACAAGTTGCTGACTTGCTGTCATTGGTTTGTCTTGTGACGAGAGAGAAAAGGGAATAAAAGCAGACAACTGATACAGTTTTTGAAGAAAAAACCAACTTTTAATAGGTCTACAGAGAGTTAGAGACGTCATTTGTTTCACTTTATTGTGCATGTTTTGAAAAGCTTTTTGAAGTAATTTTTTTTATTGATAGAAAGTCGTGTCAGAATGTTTGATATAGTTTTTGCTGATTCTATTTATGAGCAAAAAATAATTTATAAAAATTTAAAAATAACTGATTATTAAAAGTTGTATTTTAAAGATTTTAAATTTTTATTTTTAAATAAGCAATTCTAATATAAATTCAGTTATACCAAACACCATCATTAGTTACTCAAACCCCATTGGTTTTGCTTAACTTTAACACTATAATTTGATAACTAAGAAAGATAATTTAAGAAGGAAAATGCTAAAAACAGTTTAATGGGTTTCAATGGGTTGTAGATAGTGTATAAAAAGTATAAAAAGTGTATAAAAAAGTGTGAAAGTATATTAAAAAGTATCAAAAATGTATCAAAAACCAAACTTTTTTGTCAATAGCAGAACCCTTTTAAAACAAAACAACAATCAAGATATTTTTTATTTACCGAAATACCAACACACCATATATCTCAACGGGATAGTGTCTCTCATAGTAATGCTCTCTCTTCTCACATAACAGTAGGCTCTGCTGATGAAATTTATAATCGGACATAAATTTCATTAGCATAGTTTACTGTTATGTGAGAAGAGTGAGTATTCCTCCGAGAGTCTGAATAATTAATTATAAATACTTCATCCGTTCTTATTTGACTTTTCAAAGTACATAAATATTTTGAGACATTAAAAAAAAAATGAACGCCTTTTTCAAATAATCAATGCATTTTTTACTCTTTTTAATGCGTTTTAACGGATTTCTATTTAGTTTTTAAGAAATTTATGATATTTTTTTAATCTTAACCACCGCCCATTGGTTAAGCAATTTCCTTTCAAAGAAATATATTTATTTATTTATATGCATATATATTTATATATTATTAGATGGATGTGAATATATGCATGTATAAGCATATATTCACGAGTGTCAGAAACTGGTATCTTTGCTTTTCTATGACACGTCGCTCCCTCAAAGTGATTCACTTTCCAAAAGGGCTTCTTTCTTCTGAGGGGCTGATTGGTGGAAGATTGATATTTCAAAAATCTGTAGCGTTACACTTTCTTAATTTTTTTTCCCCAATTTTTTTTGGAGAGAAATTACAAAAAAGATATCAAGATTTAACCTAAATAACAAATTAAATCATATATTTTAA
>BRYF01000020.1:17290000-17292500 GCA_030159135.1 Actinidia polygama
AAAGAGTATAAAATCATGATTAAACGATTAAAAAAATTTACTAAATCGATAATTATTTGTTCATATAGTTAAAAAAAATTAACCATGTCCCAATTCAATTCATTATCTAATCATTGTACAACGTCTTGTTTGATTTGAAAAAGTTCATTAAAATAAAAAAATAAAAATATTTTCACACGAAAATAATCTAGATTTTTAGTCTTTATTAATTTTTCTTCGAATCTGATAATATTTTTTACATTTTCATATTCTTTTCGTTAAGAGCAAAAAAAAAAAAAAATTAACCACGTCCCAATCCCGATTCATTATCTAATCATTGTAAAATGTCTTGTCTAATTTGAAAAAGTTCATTAAAGTAAAAAAAATTCACACGAAAATAATCTAGATTTTTAGTCTCTATTAATTTTCTTCGAATCTAATAATATTTTTTTACATTTTTATATTCTTTTCGTTAAGAGCAACAAGAAAAATAAAATAAATTAACCACGTCCCAATCCCGATTCATTATCTAATTATTGTAAAACGTCTTGTTTGATTTGCAAAAGTTCATTAAAGTGGAAAAAAAAAAATTTCACACGAAAATAATCTAGATTTTTAATCTCTACTAATTTTTCTTTGAATTTGATAATATCTTTTTACATTTTCAGATTCTTTTCATTAACTACACCAACAAAAAAAAATCATGATCGAATAATTAAAAAAAAATCATTGAAGTTAAGGTTTGGTCCAGTGGTAAATGGCTGGCCTTACGAGAACTTAGGTCCTGGGTTCAAAGGCCGAGAGTCCGGGACGCAAGCTAACACTCGAAGGTCCCGCTTTCAATTTCTGAATGTTGCGTCGCATATCCACGTTTACATCATGTGATGCGAATGATTAGCTGCCACATGTCACAGAAATTAGTCTAGGTGAACCAAAAAAAGTCTACCTTGGATACTTTTTGGTTAATCAAAATCATTAAATGAATAATTATTTGTTCATGTACTTAATAAATTGAAAAAAAAGTAAGCACGTCCCAATCACGATTCACTCTCTCATCATTGTAGACTCCCGTTATGGTCATTCATGTTGATTGCAGATGCATATATATACCATGGTAGCGTACCAATGCAACCACCATCATGCTATGATAATTGATGCCACAAGAAAACAATTGAAATCGCTTGCCTATGTTCTTGCCCCCCCATGATCCAATCACAGAGATAAATTAGTAGGACCCACCCCAAAAAAAGTGTTATCTTAGGTCACCCTCCAAGAAAATTTGATTGGGATTGGTAAAGCAAACAGACTAAGAGCACCAAGTGGTTTAGAACATAGGGGGTGTTTGGTGATATTGTAGTCAGAATAAATATTCAACGGGGTTAAAAGTGTCAGAATTTATATTCAGTAGAGTTAAAAGAGTCAGAATTTATATTTAGTGGGGTCAAAATTATAAAATTTAGAATAAATTATTAATTTTTATAGAGTCAAAATTATATTAAAAAAATAGTGTAATATTTTTTTTCAGTGGGGTCAATTGACCTCACTTGTCCTCAGGTGGCTCCGCCCATACATTGTAGTACCCTTTAAGGTAGAATTACTTTGGGTACATTTTTATAATCCAAAATCGCTAGTTTAGTAGGTTTTATTTAAACAAATCGTTCATCTAAAAAAATCATATTGATTTGATTATGTAGCTATCAATATATGCCATATCAACTTGGTTTTTTGGATGAATCATATGTTTTGTGGGCTCTGCAAAATGAATAGTTCGGACTATGAATATAAGTCAGTTGCGAGTATGCCGAGAAGTCGATAGTATATTTCTTAGTGTCTTCGGGTATCACAGAGACTCCGAATTTCGAAAATAAAATTTATACGATAAACTTTTACTAGATTAATGTGATAATGATATTTTAATAAATAAAAGTTTCTACCGTTGCTATTTTGTTTAGTCTCATCATTCTGCATAATATTTTTTTATATAATCTTTTAATTTATATATAAACGTTAGTTGCGTGCAACAAACTCATCTGCCAAAGATAAAGCAAACCGGTTAAGGTCTTAAGGTTGATTGCGAAAAGAAAAGGAAAATGCGATGCAACATGGGAACTATATATCTTGTTGGCTTAACATTAGCCAAAAATCACTCTATGTGGGGCCCCGGGAGAATATTCATACGTCATCAATAAGTAAGAGGGATATTGTCATTTTATAACTCAATAATTCTCATCTAATAGTACCGATGATTGAATCTCCTGATATTTTTTTTTCTATTACTAAATTATTGATCTAAATACAGTCGTAAAGATGTGTTTGAATTAAGGATTTAATGCATGAAAAGAAAAAAGATTTAATAAATTCAATTATTGAGAGTTAATATTTTGCATTACTTTCGGGATCTACATTGGTTTCCACACTAAGATCTACTTATTTCGAGACTCGCCCCTTGCCATAGAAATTATGATGCGACTGAAGTATGCGTATATAAAAAGAACTGCAATTTTTTCATTCTTATATCATT
>BRYF01000020.1:17387500-17390000 GCA_030159135.1 Actinidia polygama
TCACCGTGATCTACATTCCTATCTTTCATGATCAAGGCTAACCACACTAGATTATTTCTCTCACTTCCCTCATTTCTTTTCTCTCTATACGTTACTCTCTCTTTTTCTTTCTTTTCTTTCTTCCAAAGTCTCACTTTATTTACATATATACGCCAAAAAGAAGGCTGGAAGCTTTGGGCAAGATTACGTACAGCCGTGACTACCCAAATTAATTTATAAAATTATACTTTAGCCCTTTTAATTTTTAAATAATTGTATTATTTAAATATTTTTTTATCTCAAAAGTTTATGAATCTTTCAATTTAACCCCAACAATTCATATTTTTTTAATAAAGTAAAGATAATTAAGTGTGGGGTATTACAAATCGACCTCTCTTAGATATTGAAGAATGATTGTAAGTATGGGGTAAAATTCATTGACCTTCTCTGATGTTTCTTATAAATATAGTCATTTTCTATTTAATTTTTCAAATATTACTTATATTATTTACTTTTAAAACTATTGTCAAGATTTCTCATAAAGTTAATTTTTTAACATAAATGACAAAATTGCCCTTAAACTTAGAGTTTTGATATTTCTTTCCTCCATGTTTTCATATTTTATTTCGTCCATACACCAATAAAAATAAATAGGTTTTTTTTTCCAAACACCCACATATTGTTGTATAAAAAAATATATAAAAATTCTAAATCCAAGAGAAATCTTATCATTTTTGCCAAAAAATTAACTCTAACGATGAATCTTGATAATAGTTTCAAAAGTAATGAATGTCAGTGATATAACTTCATTTGTCAAAAACCTCAGTGTAGAACAGTGAAATTTACCCACCTAATTTATGGGAAAACAATATTTAGGAAGCCAATAACATCCATAGACCTTCAAATATTTCAAGTGACCCATAATCAATATGCTACTTAGAGTAAATTTAAAAGAAAAAAAAAAGTTCATCAACAATCAAGATCAACCCGACCGATTTGTGACGATGGTAAACTTAATAATATTAGGGTAAATTACAAATAACACTCCGAGATTTGGGTCAAATACAATCTCACACTTGTAATTTTAAAAATTACATCCCGCCCATATACATTTATATTCGTATGACGATTTCCCCGTTAGTCAACCATTACGTTGATCAATAGATTATGATGATGTCATCAGTTTAATTTTTAAATAAGACCCATTATATCCTCAATTAAGGAACTATGGATTAATTTTCCGTTAAACCCCCACCTCTCTCCCCCTCTCTCTCTCAGACCTATCCATAGTTTTTTAGAGGAAGAAGTGGGGTATGGGTAATTAGGGGTATCCATGGATCGGATTGATTCAATTTTTAAATAAAATCAATAATCGAACCTAATCCTACAATTTTTAAATAAAATCAATAATCGAACCGAATCCTACAATTTTTAAATAAAATCAATAATCGAACCGAATCCTACAATTCTTGAAATTTTTGAAGAAAAAAAAATAAAAAAAAATATTTAATCCATTTCAAGAATCAATTCTGCACACGTGTGGGCACTAATCGCTAGTACTGTTATAAAGAGAACACCTTAGTTTGGTGAGTGATTCTATTGAGACCCAACGAATCTCTCTATCCCCATTATGTAATTGGGGTAAATTTCACTCATCTCCTTGAGATTTTTGATAATTAAATATATCCCACCTATAATTTCTAAACAGCATCAACCTCCATTTTTAAACTATTATCAAGATTTTTTCATAGAGCTAAATTTTTAGAAAAAATAATAAAATTATCTTTAAATTTAGGGATTTTAATTTTTTTCTCTATACATCAATTAAAATGAATAATAATTCTCTTTTTCTCAAAATACCATTTATTTGTAAACTACCCCATATTTTATCAATAATAAATTAAAAAATAATTAAATTTATAATATAGTTTAATAAATAAGATTATTTTTAAAAAAAAGATAGTTTTATTAATTTTAATCGGTGTGTTGAGAAAAAACAAACATGAAATTCCCAAAAATAAGGGTATGTTGTCGTTTTTATAAAGAAATTAGCTCTTGAAAAAAAATGATAATAAAAAATACAGGCAAAGTGATTGTATTTATCAAAAACCTTAAGGGAGATCAGTGAAATTTATCCCAAGAAAAAACTTGTGGCTAGTGAGAGATTTTTTGGGTCCAAATAGAATCACCCAAAATTATGGTTGCTGATAATTGCTAGAGAAATAAAAAAAACAAAATTAATTCATATATATACGCATCATGCAGGCACACACCGCTAAAATTTTTCAATAGTAACCCAAAAATTCACGTTAATTCAGAATGCATGCTATGATAAAGGAAAAAAATGGTTTTCAAACTATGTGCTCCGGTTTATTAGTGATGCTATCAAATAGTTAATCCCACACATAGAATTTGAGAATAAAGGAGATTAAGTTTTCCTTCTTTTGTCCTCTTTGTTAACCGTGCTCTGCATCTAATTCTTGGAAACCTAAGGCAAATCAAATTAATATATATATATATA
>BRYF01000020.1:17400000-17402500 GCA_030159135.1 Actinidia polygama
AACAATGGAATCACAAAACACAGGAATCAGAAACAAAGAGATGCTGGGAATGGGGAATGGATTTCAATGTTGTGTGAAATGGGGGTATTTATAGTGCTACAAACGAAATGCTTCCTGGGTATTAGGAATATTTGAAGGCTTTAAAAGAAAAATCCATCTTGCTTTTGGATATAATTTTATCCACAGAAGAAAAGGTCAAACTATATCCATATGATTTTATCTGTTGGGTCTACTCTCATCTCAACGCATGGTATCCACTCGCCATTTTTAATGGTGTTAATTTAGAATTATGGAAACAAATTAGGTTGGTTTGAAACATTCATTACACGTACCATTTTTGACATTTGAGAATAATCTACATTCACAATGCTAACTATAGCCCATTCATTCTATGTGAAAATATATTGCAATTTATGAAATGTGAATTAAAATTATTATTTATTGTTGTTATCTTCTTTTTAATCGTAATTTAGTGGACAGTCATATTAACATAGCGTTTTTTCAAATAAGGTAATAATTTTTACACCTTATATTTTGTTCTTATTGTATACCTTTTTAGTTAATAATATTCCTCGTTCGAAAAGAAATACTGTGGAGATGGACAATTCTGATAACTAAAAAAAATAAGGATCTTAATCTTATTGTGCCTGCATAAAACACGTGGATTACATTCGGTAAAAAGTAAAATACAAAAATCATCAATCCTTTAAATTTAGGGGGGGGGGGGTTGTCAAAAATATTTCATATTTTGCCCTTAATATATGATTTTTGAATAAATACCTAAATTATCTCTCTCTCTAGAAAATAAAATTAAAATAATAATGGTATAAGAATGAACAATTCTGATAATTGGAGAAAGTTAAAATTTTGTATAATAAAATACAACGTGAACTACAAAAATTATTTCCCTACTTTTTTCTCTTTAGTGATTTTTTTTTACTATTTGATTAAAATATTATATTTTTTATTTATATTAATGAGAAAAAATATAAAATTTAAAAAATAAATCACTAAAAACAAAAGAAACTTAGTTAATATGATTTTTCTTTGTCTTTAGTTAATTTTTTTCTCAAATTATATAAAAATTCTTACATTTTTTAACTTTTCTCGTAAAAAATGTATAAGATTTTAAGTGTACCATTAAAAAATCTCACTATAAACTAAACTAAGAAATTACAAATCAAAACAGCTAAAAAAATATTACTAAGCTAAAGTAGGCTTAACTATATTTGGTAATAGAAACGTATCACACGCGCTCACTAGAGAGTGGGAGATTGTTCCTTAGACATGAGTCAGTCTTGCGTGTAATCACAGCATCCAGTTTTTAAACGTTTCGCTTACAGAGAGATACACGGCGAATTTGGGTCCAACTGACTCGGCATCGACTCACAGCCGACGAGAGCTCTGACTATTTCACATGCGGAAGCGAAATCGACGGCTGAGCTGTGTTCAAGGAATATCTAAAAATGAGAGTTGGATTGGGAAAGTGACGGTGTACGTGGCGCCACGTCAGAATCTGGAAGGTGTTGCTTACTAAATTACAGCCGGCAATTGCGTGTTTTTATTTATTATATCACCGACCCATTCCTAACCAAGATAATAATCAAGAAAAAAAAAATCTAACTTAGATATTTTTACTATTTTTTTTAATTAAAAAAATACCTAATTCATTTTTTTTAACTATTTGAACCAAATTTTATATATTTTTTATTTCTCTTTTGATGAGAATAGTCTGAAAATATAAATAATTTCATCTAATTTGGAGAAAAAAACTCAGTACTGACAAACAAAAATTATTTTCGCGCAACAATTAGCTATTCTTTTTTTGTGTGAATTTTTTTTAAATTTTGAACAAAATTTTAAAATTTTCAGATTTATCTCGTTAAGATAACCCGATAAAATATAAATTTTTTTGAGCAAATGGTGAAATTTTCAGATTTATCTCGTTAAGATAACCCGAAAAAGTATAAATTTTTTTGAGCAAATGGTGAAATTGGTTCATTAAAGATGAATAAACTCAAAAATCAAAATAATTAAAAATATCCGAAAATAAATAAAAATCATGGAAGCTAAAGCCAAACTAGGCCTATATTGATAAGATTATCCACTCTTTAATTGGTTAAAATATATAGACTCCACCGTATTAAATGCAACCCGACATATATTTCTTCAAGTGGGTTGCATGAATTTGAACAAATCACACACCTTATTGAATAAGTGAACATAATTACACTTTGACGTTCTTTAAGATTTAACTTTACCGTAAAATTCGTAGGTTATAAACTCATTTTGGTCTCTTCTTAGTGATTTGAACTGTTCACTTATGAAGTACATTGAGATTCCGTTTGGTACCAGCTTTTCGACTGGTTTCTTTTAAGCTTATAAGCAAAAAAAAGTAAAAAAAATAATTTTTTTGTTTTTTTGTTTTTGCTTTTTTGCTTATTTTTAGCTAAAATAAAGCCAGAAAAAACAAAATTTTTTTTATAGAAAGCTTAAAAAA
>BRYF01000020.1:17415000-17417500 GCA_030159135.1 Actinidia polygama
ATATATATATATTAATAATTAATGTAATGCATGTCTGCATCCAAAGGGACAATGGGAAGATAATATCAGGTTGAAAAGGGTGCAAGTGTTGGGGGCAGTGGAGACTTTCTTTTAAGTCTCATAGAAATGGTCTTATTATGTGACTTTGGCGGTTCCAATCCATTCCATTACCTGTGGGCCATAGATACAAGGAATGGAATGGGAAAACTTAAAAAAGGAAAAAATTCATATGACCAAGGGTTAATATCAATTTAATGATTTAATCAAAAATAATATTATTAGAGGTAGTGAGTTGTAAATAATATCAAATATATTGTGAATTGGACGATTTTACCCCTGTACCACTTAAATGACGTCATTTTGAAAAACTATATAAAAGTTGAACATATAAGAACTTGCATCATATATCTTTGTTCATTTATGCCTAGCCCAACTCTCGCGACAGACTTCTCTTCCCCCCTCCTCCTCCTCTCTCTCTCTCTCTCTCTCACGCACAATTGGCTCTATAGCCGTCGTCGACCTCGCTGCGAACGCCTCTATGATCCCCGTGTTCGACTTCCACTCATGCTTTTCCTCTCTCTTCAAAGGCTTGCAGATCAATATCAATCCACCTCTACGGTCCCTCTACTTGGCCCATGTAACTTGGTCTAGGGTATATTCGACTTGCACCCAGGCATTCGTTATTGTTAAAGTTTCAACCTGAGTTTAATCAGTAGGTTCATGGAGTTGAGTTGGTCTTAGGCATATCTATCTTGCACTTCAAGCAAATTTGACTTGCACCTTAGGAATACCAGACTTGCACCCCAAGTATGCGTTGTTGTTCCAGTTTCAACCGGTTAAATACTTTTGTTCGACCGATTGAGTTTAATCAATAGTCCATGGAGTTGAGTTAGTCTTACGGGTATCCAACTTGCATTCCAGTTATATTCGACTTGTACCTCGGGCACACATGACTAACACGTGATTTAAATTATTATCTAATTAAAATTATATAATTTAATTTTTTATAATTATTTTTTACAATTGAAACTATGATGTAATTTATTTTCATGGTTAAACCTTGAGGTTTTTAAATAATTTTCTCAAAAAAGGATATACATGATGATGATGATACTTGTCATGTAATTTATTTTCATGGTTAAACCTTGAGATTTTTAAATAATTTTCTCAAAAAAAGATATACATGATGATGATGATACTTGTCATATAAACATTGCAGCTTTGCTTATTCTCAACCCTATCGCACGCAATCAAGATGGAAAATTTGGTGTGCGTGCCATGCACGGTGCTCTCCACGCAAATTTAGACTCATTCTAGGTATAATGATATGATTAAAATCGTTTATTCTATAAATTTTGTTGAGTAGATTTTTTTGCCAGAAGTTAAATTAATCAGATATAAGAATTTATGTGATCGTGATGTATTTCTCTTGAAAAAATTGATAAAAAATATGATTTTGTAAAGAACTGTAACGTAAATGCAGACTCATCAAAGGTTACCAATTTTGTTGAGTAGATTTTTTTGCCAGAAGTTAAATTAATCAGATATAAGAATTTATGTGATCGTGATGTATTTCTCTTGAAAAAATTGATAAAAAATGTGATTTTGTAAAGAACTGTAACGTAAATGCAGACTGTAACGTGATTACATGAATGCTTTACTCAATGAATTCTTTAAAATACAAAAATCCCTCTTCCGCCTGTCGAGTAAATGACTTATCACAAGAATCAAATTAATCAAATTTTTTGTCAATTCAAGTCCCCTTAATTAGGTTTAGAAGTTCGAGTCTCCGAATTTAGTTTCTGTCAAACTTAATTAGTCTTGACGGATATGGTAAGTTATAAAAAGATGTGGTATGGGACATGTACCTGTCACTTGAGAGGTGACTCGGAACTTTTGAGAGATTGTATAATTTGCAAACATATTAATTGATTAAGTTGACGAGGTTAAATAATTCAATTTCTATTGTGTCTACTAGTTTTATTAGATTGTGAGTCTAATCCTGTAACTAGATATTGTAGGACTTGAATTGTGGTGATGGTGGTATATAACGACATACACTTGACTAATAAATGATAAATCTATGCAATTGTCAATAATAATGAAAGTTACATATACCAGCAATTGACTTTCCTAATAATGTTGTTGTGGATACCGAAAAATTAAATTTCTCAGTAGATAATCAGACTATCATATAAGGTTCCATTTGGAATCAGTTTTTTTTTGTTTTTTGTTTGGCTTTTTTTAAGCTTATAAGCAAAAAAATCAGTCAGAATTTACTTTTTTGCTTTTTTTTATTATTTTTAGTTAAAGTAAAGTCAGAAAAGCAAAAAACTAAAAAAATCTTATTTTTTTTGGTACCAAACTTAAAAAAAGCTTTGTTTTAAGCATTACCAAACGGAGCCATAGTATCAATACTCTTTTCGAAAACTCACAAAGCATACTATGTATATACATATATTTTAAAAATACTCTTAACATCATATTGTGAGTTCTGTAA
>BRYF01000020.1:17420000-17422500 GCA_030159135.1 Actinidia polygama
AAAACAAAAAATAATTCCAAATATATATTTTGTCCCAAATTAGGTCTAAGTATTACTATTATGCCCTTCGCAGTTACCAAATCACTTAGCTTCAGGGGCCCAATAGTAGTGGTAACTTGGCCTTATGTTCAAGGCCCAAATCTACCGTAAAGTCCAATAGCAATGTTCGGGCTAGGTCTAGTTGCCCTTCCTTTCTAGCCCAAGTCTAGTTTTACTTCAATTGATTTGAAATTTGGCCCATCTAAGGCCTACTAAATTGGGACATAGTTTAAGAGTTTCGTGGTTTGCTGGTGAGTTATGAAAATGATAAGGCCCCGTTTGGCTAAGCTTTAATTGATATTTTCTAGTTGCTTTGATTTTTGCGTTTTTTATTTTTAAATTCTTTTTACTTGACCATCTCGCCAAACGGATACAAAATAGATAAAAAATTTCTCCTTGCATTACTGAGCTTCTTCCAAACCATACAAGTGCACGTCGAGCCAACGCGAATGGTTTGGTTAAGGTATGCCAAATTTCAGGCTCCGTTTAAAAAAAAAACTAATTGGATTAGAATTTTATACTTTTTCGAGAACGAGAAATTTGAAAATGCTAAAATTTTATTCATATTTGATAAAAAAATTCGTCGTAGCTAGTTTTTCAAGTAAAACGAATTATTTTTTTGTATTCATTGAATATTTCCTCAAGATGAAAAGTTTTATATTTTAAAAATTCTCGGATCAGGTGGAATCGAAAATATATAAAATTCTCACTAAACGGTTAATAAATTCATTAAATATAGAAAATCAAACCATCTAAAAAAATCTCAAAATTAATTTTTTTTAAGATTAAGAATGCATAAAAAATTAAGTAAATTTAATCAGTAATTTTGCATCTCAAAAAAATAAAATAAAAATAAATAAGAGATCCCACATAAATTACTGAATTTTCCCATCCTCTCTCACCACACTATTGGTTAATTAACCTCTCTCTCTCTCTCTCTCTCTCTCTCTCTCTCTCTCTCTCAACAATGGTGATTTTTTCATGTTGTCAACAAAACACGAGGCATTGACTTCGTGGATGAGTGTGAATTTTTGTGGAATTCTAATTATTTTATGTAAAAGAGGGAGAAAAAAGAGGGTCAAAAGAAGATATAGGCAGAATGGAAAGCCCGTAGCTATTCTTTTTCTTTATTTATTTTTTAATATTATTATTGGCCTTTATTTTTTTGCTTTTGATATTTTAAGTACTCCTTTTCGGAAAATGGGGCCCGACCCAGTTTGGTCGAGTTTTTTTTAGATTTTTTAACTGATTTGATTTTTTAGTTTTTTCGTCTTTAGCCAATGTTTTTAACTGTTTGGTCTATATTTTATATTTTTTTAGATTCTATTGACTAGAGAGGAGTCTAAAAAAACTCTCGATAAGTTAGCTATTTTTTTTTGTTTATATTGGATTTTTTCTCCAAATATGAACAACTTTTTTTATATTATTAGATTTATCTCTATTTTCTATATTTTTTGGGTAATTAATTTTCTATATTATCTTCCACAACAAAATATTATGAAGGAAACAAATACTACAAAGTATTTAATATTTATTAGGGTAGATTTCACTGACCTCCACGAGATTTTCAACAAATAAAGTCATAGCACATGTGATTTCAGAAATAGCACTAACCTAACTTTTGAAATTAATGTCAATATTTTTTCCTAGAGCTAGTTTATGTGTAAAAATAACAAGATTTTCATTTGATTTAAGGCTTTTAATTTTTTTTCTTAATACACAAATTAAAATAAATAAGTATTCTCTCTTTTTATAAAAGAAAATTAATAAAAGAGTTTGTATTTTAAGCATGTTAGATTATGAGCACTTAAAAATTAAAATATTTAGATTATTTTTTAAAAAAAAATATTGATAACAATTTTACTTTTTAAGTATTTAAGTACACTTTTATTAGGAATACTTATAAAATAAACTATTTAGATCAATTATTTTTAAAAAAAATTATTTATTAATAAAAAATAAAAATAGAGTAATTTACAAATAAATAATATTTTATGAAAAAAATTATTTATTTTAATGGGTGTATTGAGAAATAAATTTTGAAAGCCCTAATTAAAGGACAATCTTGTTATTTTTGTTTCTGAAAATCCCTAATAAATTTCAGAAAAAAATCATGATATTAATTTCAAAAGTAAAGAATGTCAATGATATTTTTAAAATTACAGAAAATATGATTGTATTTGTCATAAATCTCAAGAAAAATTGATAAAATTTATTCTGTTTATTAATATTATTACGACAATGTAATGAAACGACATAAATTTATTTCTTGAAATACACGTGACACTTTTTTCAGTCAGTTCTACTGAATTTAGTGAACTTTCTATGTACATCCTTCAAACTTATATTTATTAAACAAAGACTTTCATGTCCTTCAATTTGAAATATGAAATCAACATTGACAATCTCTCTCTCTCTCTCTCTCTTGTTTGGGGAGCATTCATAATTGACTGAGACTGAC
>BRYF01000020.1:17447500-17450000 GCA_030159135.1 Actinidia polygama
TCACTTTATCTTCTATATATGCTCCATTCCTTATTGAGTTTTTAATTCAATTGTGCAGTCCAATTCGAATAGTTCAAATCCGTGTCTAAGTCGGTTAGTAAATAAGAGAGTTCCTCCACTGTTTGGTTAGCCGTGCAAAATGATTGTAGTGTTGCTTTTGTTCTACAAGAAAGACTGTTGTATAATGGGATACAGATGTCTAGTTAGCGTGAGCATCATAGCGAAGGTGCAAATCTGTCTTAAAAAAATTGTGTCCAACACAGACCTCAGTCTAAATATTAGTTTTGTTAAATTCTACAGTTTATTCGGTTTGTAAGTTTTTATTTACTACTTTTCGGTTTCAATCTTGTGTTTCTGATTTATAATTTTCAAAATATAGTTTTAATTAAAAAATGGTTAACATCTCCAAATTAAATTTTCTAACACATATTAATACAAAATATATGCTAATCATATATTCTAGAGATATCTAGAATATTAATCTATAATATACAATAACACACATTGACAGGATATTGTTGTTAGGCTTACTATGATGATTTAGTCTATTGATCAACTCCTAGATTGTGTTATATCGTCCATGAAAAATCAGATTTCTTGTGCTAAGGCCTTGTTTGATAACCGGGGTAGGAGGGGGGGATTGAGATTAGTAGTCCGTGGGGCCCCTAATTTCGCGTTTGGTTTGATCATAAATGGCCGGACTAATAATCCGATGGTATTGCTAATACCCCCAAATGGTGGTATTGTTAATACCACGGGGACATGGTATTAACAATACCACCCTACTCCATGGGCTCAAATTGATAAAATTACCCTTGATATTTGTATATTTGTGTAATTAAAGGGTAAGTATGAAATTTTATGAAAACATTTCATAAATTTTTAGACACTATTGCCCACATTATTCTTGATATTTATTAATTTCACTGTCTAATCCCGTGCAAACCAAACATCCCGGTCGGACTATTGCCCTCATTATTAATCCTTACTCATTATCAATCTCAATCCTAATCCCATCTCATTACTAATCCTACTAATCCTATCACACTTATCAAGCGGGGCCGGGGAGCAGGGATTACATCGTATATGCATAGTTAAGGGTTTACACCATCTATGGTCTGTGGTAAAAGGTTGTTACCTGTCACGATGACAGGTGCAATATATAGGTTCCTAGCATTCACATGAATACTAACTCGAAACCTTGGATATTGTGTACTGACATTTAATTATCATTTTGTGCTGGTTGTATAACTTGTATGGTGCTAGGGCTTGTGAAAGCAAATATCGTAAAAGTAATCAATGCAAAATCATACCCAAAAAAATAAAAACTACTGACAGATTAAATTAAGAGCTATATCTTTTCTTGCACCAGTTCATGGTTAAACCTCTAACCCTATTTCTATCATTATAGGTGTGTTTTTGCTGGGAATGAAAGCAGAGTGTTGTCCTCTTTACTGCAGGGAAGATAGAGACTACATGAAATGCGTGTCCTCGGGAGATAAGAAACTGAGTCCCCCATGCAACTGCTGCTTAGCCGGCTCGGGCTGCACCATTTACTACTATGATGGAACCTCGGAAACTTGTTCTTGAAACTGAAAGGCTCAAATTGCCGCTGCAGATGGCTACTAATAATGGGATTACACCCGGTTTCTAGGATGATAAGTATTGTGTCTCTTGAGAGTTGAGACTACCATCTCATGGAAATCCTTTTGTGCTGTCAGTCCAAAGCTAGGTTAATAGCTCTCTATTGAGCTTCAATGTGTATTAGACATCAAGTGTGCTTGCTTTTATGTAATAAATATTTGTGATCTGCATCAACTTGTATGTATGCACACAGATATGCATATGTATTGATGATGGATGAATCTGTATATATATATGGCTCTGATTCAGTCCAATGTACCTGCAAGAGAAGAGGTGAATCTCAGGCAGGCACCAGAGTTGTGTGTGCTGAAAATCCTCTGATGCTCAATTTAGTTATCCAAAACTCAGAGCCCAGAACACAAAGAACAACACCACTACCAATCCCTCCCATTGACCCATTTCTCAAACACCCCCACCGCCCAAAAAACTCCCAATCTCAATCCACACTAACAAAACCAGTCCCAAACTCCATGGGTTTCTACCGTTTCTGCAAACGGGTCTCTCCGATCTCCCCTCTCTACGTGCTTTTTTCACCAACACCCACTTTTTCAAATTCCTATTTGACCCCTGATCAGGAGTTATCAGAGATCCCAGTAAATTTCCTCAATCTGGCCAAAAGACAAGAGATTGTGGATTGGATGGTGGGGATTTGAAGGAAGTTGCATGAGAACCCCCAGAACTTGGATTTGAGGAATTTGAGACGAGTAAGCTTATTAGGCCTGGGCTAGGCAAAATGGGTATTCATATAAATATTAAATACCCAGTTGCAATCACTGGTGTGGTGAACTTCATTGGGACTGGAAAACCTCCATTTGTTGCGAAAGAGCAGATATGGATGCTTTGGCCATGCAGGTTT
>BRYF01000020.1:17510000-17512500 GCA_030159135.1 Actinidia polygama
TATCATAGACAAAATTTAGAGAAATTGAAAGAGATTACCATTTCGCGGGTTTGAAGCTGCGATTAAGCATGATTTGCAATTTTTGGGGATTCGATTTGAAAAGAATTTGAAGAGGAAACGAACGAATTGATCGAATTCAGCGTTTTTTTGGAGAAATAATTGAATTTTTGGAGAACGTAGAGACGAAGGAAAGTTAGGAATCGAAACTATTCGATTGAAATTCCGCAGAGGAAGGCTCCATTCGTTTACCAGAGACTTACGTCGGTATTTAAATAAATATATTGACTTTTCGGGGGTTACGAAGAAATTGCTGAGAAAAGACGAAATTGACTTTTCAATTTGACTAAATTACGCTTTTAGACCTTAAGCGCGTGATTACGAAAAGAAAAGAAAATACTCTAACAAGTTAACATTAAAATAAAAGGAATGGAGAAAACATTAGATACAACTGTCGTACCAAATCATCATGTTTACGTGGTATCATGAACTAAAAATATTATTTTTAAATATTAATTATTCGTTTATGATGAATTTTTAAAGTTGAAGTGTCTATAAAATATTTGATGGAGAGTTTTTTTTTTTGAATATTTTTCGTAAATTTTATGAATTTACGTTTATTAATGGATAATTTTTTAAAAACAATATCAATAAATTTTATGATTTTATATTTGTTAAAAAATATATATTTTCAACAATTACATATATAAATACGTTGTGTATAAGCTCAATTTTACCATTTTTGTGCCATTTACGCACTCAATTGGCTCCACGCCTTGACTTTGAATTTTGTATTTAGACCTCTTCATTAGGATATATATTTCATTTTTGGAAAGTCAAAAGATACTGAAAAAATATTGAGTTCCACTATGATACGAAGTCATCATGTTTATGTGGTATCACAATGATTTTAAAATATTATATTTATAAATGGGTCTTAAGTTTGTTTGAAAAAAAATGTATTTTAATAAAAAAAAATTAATTCTTTTTTTAAAAAAATAGATTAAAAAAATTATACATTTGGACTTTTTTCGTCAAAATTGACTAGAAAAATATAAAATCTTAATTAAACGATGAAAAAAATTCACTAAAGATAGAAAATTTAAAAATTAAAACAACTAAAAAAATCCAAATAAAACTTACTCTAAACAGGATCTCATTTTTATTTTCACTTTCCAAATTCTTAATCCCAAAATACAGCTCAATAAAAGTAACATTGATGATTCAAAATTTCCCACCAAGTTTTAGAAAGTTCCCATGAAAATTAACCATTACCAAAAATAAAAGTGCTTTTTAGTTAGGTCCCACCAAACACGTCATTGACTTGGCAAATAACGCGGGGACAGTCATTTTTTTTTCGACAACAACAACAACAATAATATATTATCCTAGAAAGTGAAACAATTTCGTGGCATTGTTGTCCTTGGCTAATCTTCTTCTCAGATGAGACAAGTAAATTCCCAAATTAACCCCCAAAAAAAAAACAAAAGAAAAAGGACCAACTTGCAAAGGGATAAAATTAAGGACAATTTAGGCTTGATTTTTTTGAGCTATTTAGCTGTTTTAGTTTTCGAGTTTTTTTTTATATTTTTAGTGAACTTTTTTAACTATTCAATCAATTTTTTTTTTACTTTCTCAGTTTTTGCCTAACGAGAGAAATTTGAAAATTATAAACATTTAATATGAAAAAACAAAAAAATTATTTGACAGATAAGCTAAATTTCTTGTCTGTAGTGGATTTTAATTAAAATTTAAACAAAATTTTTATAATTTTTGATTCATTTCGTTAAGAGAAAACAGTAAAATATAAAATTTTAATCAAACGGTAAAAAAAATTCACTAAAAACGAAAAAATTAAAAAACAAAACAACAAAATTAATTTAAAATAAATAGCTACCCAAAACTGAGGATAAATAGCCATTGCATTGTGGGGCTTTCACATCTCACCTACTTTGGAATGCAACATGGGAAATACTATATACAAAAGTCAAGTCAATATATAAGAATATGCCATTAGATGTGTAATTATATAAGAAATCTATACTATATATTATATAAATATAGTTTCTTAAAATAAAAAGAGGCATTCTCGTTGTTTCTCTCTCCGTGGAATTTTTTCAATAAGCCTTTTTTCTCATTTGATTTTTAGTTATTTTACTAAAATAAACTATAAATTAAAGTTTTCATAAAAATTTTAAAATCATTCTATTCCTAACTTATGGGTAATCGGTGAATTTTTTCTTTAAAATATTGGATATTTTGATAGAATGATAGAAAAGTGGATAGAAAGACGGTATTTTTTTTTCATCTGAGAATCTGAATAAGATTCATTACTTGAAGTGATTCTTTCGGTTAAAGCGACTTGTTTTAGGACCTTACAAAATCAAAATTTTCTTACGTAAGTGACTATGACGTGTGTGTGGAGGAAATAACAAAAAAAATTAAAAAGATATTATTAATATAAATATTTATATACAGAAGTGTACAAACTACAAATTATCTT
>BRYF01000020.1:17540000-17545000 GCA_030159135.1 Actinidia polygama
CCAAAAAATACAATAGAATAGAAGCAATGCTTATAATAAAGCTTTCTTCTCATGGAAAAATGATAGCCCTAATCACACTTAAGAATCATTGTATGGGAATTGTAATCAATATTTCAAAAACTGGAACTGATATGTAGAGGTATGAGGTTCGGGTTGAGACTCAACCAAGATATAATGGTATCCTCAAGAAACTAAACCGAACCGAAAAAATCTCGCATCAATTTCGGTTATAAATATATTATCCTTACTCAAAAATGGATTAGATTTTATTATTAATTACTTTAGAAGCACAAGTTATAGGAGGCCCAATTTCTTTATAGACTTGCATCTTTGTCATATAGGGTTGCCGCCCATACAGGACCCAGGTCCAGGTAACACATTCAAAAACAATATAAGATGCTTCTTATACAAGGAGGTTAAAAGGGAGTGGTCTTATTCTAGTGATGTGGGACGAGAATCTTGAACATAGGATAAATTTAATTCATTGCAGACACAAATAAAAACGTGCACAAAAGTTGTCTCAATCACCATGTCTCAATCACCATGCGGACTCCGATGCAACTCTTGGATAGTATTTCAATCAATAAAAGTTTTCTGGTGCTGATATACCAACATGTCCTATGGATTGGTATTCATATAAGCCACATACTTTCAAACAGGTGGTCAATGAAAATAACAAAGCAGCTCAAATCCAATCAGCACTGAACAGTCAGGTCCCTTGCCAACAAGAAGCTAATCGAGTAAAATTCAAATCTTTGACGTTGGTCTACCACTTACTTGGCAAGATGATGAACATATCGTACCTTTTAAACGTCCTTTAATCCTAGAAAATCAAGTAATTATATGAAGAAATGTGAACTTTTATCACTTGCCCGTCCTTGGACATGAGAATTACATCAATCTGACACTTGGACAAGTAATCGTACCCAACATACCCAAATACATGCAACATAAATAATATTCTTTAGCATATATGTTATTTACAATTAAAACTGTTAAGAAATGCCAAAAACAACCAACATGAGCAGCTTAAATACATCTCATGTTTTGTGATGAGTCATTTTTCTATCTAAGGAATAAGGATACATTCAACTGATATGTGTACAATGAATCCTATAAATTACCTCTATATTCTTTCACCCTAGTGTATCATTATTCTTATTCAACAAATGCATGATTTTCCCAATTATTTCTTGTTATTAATTTAAATGGAACCAAACAATTCAATACAAAAGCGAACCAAACAAAGAAAAGAAAATGCGCAAAGAACTTCGTCAAACTTTTCTCCAAGGCTCTTCTATACGACTCTTGAGTAATCAGAGTGCATACTGTTGACATAACTACCCGCTAATCTACTCTGCACATAGAACAAAATCCATTAGTAGGATCAGATATGTAAAGAAAGTGATGGCCCAGCAAAAAGTATAAGAATTCCACTGGATGATGTTTAGTAACTAAGATATATTGTAATTTTGCATAACATTGTAACAGGTGCAAAGTATAAAATCTATATTCAGAAGGAAATTTGCTAGAGAAAAGTCAAAATTAACAAGAAAACAAACCCTTGAATTATGGAACACGGTAATGGTTGATGGACTTCTTTACCCGGGTTCAGAGATTCAGAAGTCTCATTAGAGTGCTTTCTTAATTTCTAATGAGCAACAAATACACTAAGTGTGTTTTGTTTTGTTTTGTTTTGTTTTACATTTTTTTTCAAAAAAATTCTCCACATGCAAGTTTTTGCTCACAATAACTGTGGTAATTGTAAGAATGTCAAACTTCAAGCTCTTATTATCAAACAAAAAAGAGTTGATCCACTTCATAATACTGTGAACATACGACTGATCATATCTTGTATAGACATATTTGGATACACCACACATAAAAGATTGAGGGAAAGCTACTTTTTGTATGGAACTCCAAACTATTCGCCAATACCGTCAGTATCGATCCACAAACTCACTGGCGTAAATTAGCGATAAAACCATGCCAAATATTCTTAGTTTAAGAAGACAAAAAAGGTTGAACTTTGCTAGTTCATAGACAATTCTATACAAATGTTGCATATTTTGGTATCAGGAATCGATGCCCTTGATTAGTAAGAAAAAAAGATATTGCGTGCCCAAATAATAAACTGGATTACATAACATTGACGCTTCTTAAGGAGGAGCCTTGTTTCTATCAAGTAGCCACTCCTATGAAGCTACTTGAAATATTACACAAACCCAAAACATGTCCACAACCTTTATAAAAAAATTGTTTTGCATTGGCGAGTGTAATCAAGCATGATAAAGATATGTTTATATAAAAATAATAATAAAACTCAAAATAAAAATAACATGAAATAAATGGAAAAGGCACCAATAGCTTATTGGGTGTTTGTTTCCTCAGGTGGTCTCATTCTATTGGCCTTCCCGAAAGAGAGAAAATATATAATGAGCTTCATATTACAATCATAATACAAAAATCACAAAAATTTAAATCACTATAAGAATTGTGTGGGTATCTTATTAAGTCCACGATTCCTTTCCAAGTTTGTTTTGTCATGCTACATAGTTTCGCTGCTTTAGCAGAAGTCTTAGGTCCTAAATCTTCAAACTTCCACCTTTGATCACAAAACCACTCACCCCCAGGAACTACAATATGAAACTTCTATTTCTGAGTAACTTCAAGAATCTTCTTTTTTTTTCTTTACTCAATTATGCAAGCAACTTAATTCTCTAAACTAAGGCTCTGTTTGATTGATGATATTGAGCATGGGATTGGACTAACTATCCCACAAAACACGGGAGATATTGGGGAGAAATGGTATTAGTAACCCCTCACAGTCCAGTCGGATTACATATCCCCTCATTATTAATCCGGCCAATCAAAGGGGCAGCCTTAAATATTAATTATGGGGGTCCATACGTCTTCAAACATTCATCTTTGATCACGCAACCACTCACACCCCAGTATCTACAATATCAAATTTTATTCAGGACTAAATTGGCGTGTAGTTTTTCTTTCCTCAATTATGTAATCAACTCAGTTCTCTAAACCAAGTATCTAACATTGAAATATGATTGTATGAACAAGTGAAGAAACTCTACCAGCAAAAGAATAAATTGCGAACAAAAATAAGGGGAAAGGGGGTAAATACAGAATAGTAGAAATTCTTCAGATTACATCCAATGCCCAAATTTGTTAATCTTCTAGAGAAGTGAACATCATAAAAGAGCAAGTAGGAGTAACGGACCTCTCCTCCAGAGCCTTTAACAAAAGTAGACTCCTCAGCGAATACGTCCTGAGAAAGCACTTTTCCACATAAAGAACAAAATCTGAAAGAAACGAGTGTCGATAATTAGAAGGCTCCAATAATCAGAAAAACAACAATCGATAAGTTCACCGAAGAAAAAAAAACAAAACAGAACAAACATTGAAGAGGAAAATTCGCGAGAAGAAAGCAATAAAATGCTTACTCCATGCAGGTTGTATCATCACGATGTTTGAGAACGTTACGCTGGCAGGTAGCGCACCAAACCATTGAGAGAGAGGCGGTCGCCGGTGGTGCGGGCGACGGGAGAACGAAGAGAGAGAAGGCTACTGAATGAATGGCGGTTGCATGTACGATTGTGTGCGAGCACTGCGAGGGTATTTGCCATTCAACTCTTCGTTATGGGGGCTTTTATGTCATTCTATTCGCAACGACCTACTTTTTTGGGGGGTTATAAAAAATCTTTCTGAAGTTTTGTATAATTACCAACACACCGGAAAGTTTCAAAAATAACATTAGCCTCTCTTATTTTTAAAATTATTATTATAATTTTTTATTTGAGTTAATTTTTTTAATAAAAATAATAATATTATCATTAAATTTATAATTTTTAAATTTTTTTTCTAAAAATAACATTTAAAATGAATAATCATTCTTCTTTTCTCAAAATACCATTTTAAAACACCTAGTTATCAGTATTTTTTTTCTTAACACACCAATTAAAATTAAGAAATATTCTCTTTTTTCTTGAAATACCATTTTTATAAAAAAAAATCATTACACAAGAAATAATCATGTATTACTAACATAATAAATTAGAATAAAAATAAAAATCCTAAATCTTGTCAATTTTGTCAAAAAAATAGCTCTAAGGGGATCTTAATAATAATTTCAAGAATAAGGTAGGTAACTACTATTTTAAAACTACACAAGAGTTTATTGTATTTATTATAAACCTAAAGGGATGACAGTGAAATTTATCAAAAAAATGGGTTTAGAGAGAAAAATTTAGGTCCATATAGAATTACCCCCTTTTTTGAGCACCCTCTAAAAACTTAAAAATTGCTAGGGCTTTATTTTTGTCTCATTACACCCAAAACTATCCCCAAACTACCCCATTCAGGCCTAACCCTAGCCCGCCACCCGCCCCATTACAACGGTAACAATACGTCATCGTTGTCGCGTGGTATCACAATTTAATTATAAATTATTATATTTGCATAAATATTTATATATCAATTGTTTATTACTTAAAAGAGGCCATATAATTTTTCATCTTATTTATAATTTTATATATTGTTGATTATAACATGCCATTAACGTCGCATGATATAACTGTTGCATTGAATATTTACTTGTAGAGATAGTTTTTCACCCCTTTGATTTTTAGTTTTTATTTGGCTTTTTGGGCGTTGTAGAAAAGAAAGAAAGAAAGATAAAAGTTAAATTTAAATTCTTTTTAGCTTTAACTTTGCAATTATTTTTTTTTAAAATTGACAAGATCCACTTATTTATTCATTTTTTTCATTCGAAATCAATCATATTTTTATAATTTATTATTTTATTTTGTAATAACACTAGAAAATTTTTTTAGTAATACATTAGTAGTTTTTGAGTTATGATTTTATTAATTTTATATTAAAAATTATTTTTTAAGCACATTTAAAATAGGGTTACTCGAAAATTAAATTATTTAGATTATTTTTTTTAAATACTTAGTGATATAATTTATGAATAACTGGTG
>BRYF01000020.1:17715000-17720000 GCA_030159135.1 Actinidia polygama
TGTAAGATTCGAATCAGAAATCACGCCTGTTAAGGGGGCACTCAACCGCCATACCATCCTGATATGATCGTTAGTCCTTCGCTTCGATATGGCTAAAGTTTCGAGCTTTGTCGTACGCAGTGTATGAGTTTTTTTCCTTATAGGAAAGGGTGTTTGTTTAAATTTGGAAGCTTTTGGTTTTTGTTATTTAGCAAAACGATCTCTGATCACCAAAATCTAAGTAGCAAAATATCAATTTTAGTTTTATTTTTTGCATTTGCAAGTGAACAAAACCCATTATCAAACTTGTTCTGGTTCATCGTATTAAGCCTGCGTTTGGATCATGAATTTATGAAAAAAATAAATTTAGTTTTTCACTTCATTTCCTTAGTATAATTTCATTTTACTTTCTCTTTTTAGATATCCTCAAATTCATAATCCAAACACAAAGTAAGTAAGACCCTATTATCAATAGTGGGTTTTGGTTGATAAACTTGCACATAAATGAGAGAGCCTTAAGACATTAGTCACAACTCACCCACCAAACCCACTTGCCTTGTGTGTTTGTTGGACAATTTTGCCAACTTCTCCTATCTATAAGGCTAGTTAGTACACTTGTTTTCTTTATGGTTGAGAAGCAAAGTAGTTGAGGAAATGCAATCAAAATTACTTCAATTATGTTGGAAATGCAATCAAAATTACTTCAAATTTGTCAAACAAAAGCACCAAAAACTAAGCATGTGAACTCTTGAAGAATGTTAAAGTTAGGTGGTAGTTGAACGAATGGAGGTGTAAATGTAATGGTAATATTTTATTGGAAGAATTCCAAAAATAACCCCAGAATTTGACCTATCACAATTCCAAAAGTAACAAATTAATTACTGAATTTTTAATTTAAATAAATTAAACTCTAAACTTTTTAACCTATCACAATTCGAACCCTCTATTATTTTTTATTTATACAGCTTGGCGACAATAACTAATTTCTTCAAAAATGATTAGGGAAACAACGTTGCACGAATTGGGTCCCTTTTAAAAGCCCTAATTCCGGGATTATGATACTTATCCAAGCAAAAATATAAAATATAACAGTTTTGAAACCTCAGTAAGTGTTTCAGTGCTTTTCTTTTGTCTACTGATCAATTCTATGACCGATTTCATTTGTTTCCGTCAAGTTACATAAGTGTACTCTGACAGAGAGTTTGAAATAAAAAAAAAATCATGGTTTAATTTATTCAAATTAAAAAATCAATATTTAATTTGTTACTAAAGTCAAATCCTATGATTATTTTTGTAATTTTCCCCATTATTTCTATCCTAATATATACTTTTTTTTTTTTGCTTGTGGTTGCAATGTCAAATAGAGTTACGTTACATATTAACTAACCAAGATTAGACCGTCTAAGCCGACCAAAACATCAAATACCTCAACAATCCCATGAAGTTTCTTAATCGAGAATTAAAACTCGATCGAGTTCGTTAAAGCTTGATTAGGTGGACCTAATACGATCAATTTCAATAGTAGTTGTGTCAAAAGCATAATATAATATAATCCTCACCTTGATCTCTTTTTTTTTCTTTTTTCTTTTTATTTATTTATAAGGATATTCTTTTTTGAGTCTTAGCTATTATTTTGAGGAACATAATTGATTATAATTTATAAATTATAATATTTAGACTAAGATTCTTGGAAATTGGGTCCCAACATCGTGTTTTCCTTATATTTGGGGCCTAGTTCAAGCTCACTTATATAATCTGAACCGTTCAGTTAGTATACTTCGCTAAAGAGATCATTCCTATAAAAAATTAGATTCATCAGACAATAGTAGAAATATGATCAAACCGTATTGGTATGAAAAAAGATGAACGGTAGTGTGATTTTGAGAATAGACCGGTTATCGATGTCCAATCAAATTGATTTTTTTGCAAGTACAATCTTTTCATCGAGTCTTATGAATTGAACAGTTTCGATCACATCATTGGTCTCAGTGGGTCCCACTACTGTCTTGTTATATTCTCAAACCTTATATATGAATCATGATATTGTATCTATGATTTTTTTCCCATTCAAGCTTGGACTTTGAGGGTCATAACAATTGACAATAATAGAGACCATGTGGTCCTACCTCTAGAAGAATTATTCTAATGGAATTTCTATCTCCAGAAAATAAGAAATAGAAGCATGATAACTACGTAGGAGGTGACCTCAAAAAACATACTACCAAATTTCTAAAAATGGATTTATAAATTTTAATATGTTCTTAACGTTGCTTTATGGCAAAATAAACCAAATTCAATGAACCTAAAAACAAGCCTATTTATGTAATTAGGTCAAGAACTTAAGTTTCTAGCGCTAAACCTTGGTTTGCTACCATAGTTGTTAATTCCGTACCTTTCTAGCCGAGACATATCGTATTGGATAAAAAACGGTACGCTTAATTCTATATTTTGGACAATTTAAAATTCTGAACTTTACTAGCTTGTACGTGACTGTATCGCCAGAATTATGTTTTCGTAAATTTTAAAATTTTAAAAGGAAGTTGAAACTGATCTAAGCTTTAGCACTCTCATCACTACAAATTTTTTTCCCAAATACCAAATAAGATTAAAATATGACCGCTCTAAAACGGGCGGGGCATGCCTTCAATTCGTGTCAGGCCCGGTTTAGGTTTAGTAAACTTATTTCATCTCTCGATCAAAGTTTTCCTAATTTCTTAGGCTGTCTTGACTAGACCCCGAAAATTAAAAAAAATAACTTCTCAAAAAATAACTCAAAAAATCTATTTTATTTCAAATCATGATGACTTTTTGGACTGATTTTTTTTAGTCTTTCGTTTTGACTGAAATAGCATAATAACATAATTACTAGCTTGCTCATATATAGATCAACAAACTGATTTTAAGACATGACCAACCAACAGTTGTCCAGGCAAAAAATAATGGCCCCACTTGTCCTAATACGGATGTGCATTATCTAAAGGGCCACGCTTATGGTATGTGGCATTCTCATCCATTACATGAATGATGAAAGAAAAAAAATATCATATATATTTTTGTTAATACAGTGAAAAATAAAAATTTTAAAAAAGGTTACGTTACATGGAAGCAAAATTAAAGGATTTGGGTCTTGACTGTAAAAGAAATAATGTGGGTCCCAATTAAGAAGCTGACATAGCATCATTATCTTGGTCTTGATCTAGTTCACGAGTGATTAGATGGGAGTGTACACTGTCTGAATTGGATCGGATTTGTAGAAATTCATGAACCGAATGAGAAGTATTGGATTTGATTAAATTGAAATCAGTTCGATCTGTTGGTCTATGTGGAACTAAATAGGAGTGTATACGGTCTGAATTAGATTGGATTTGTAGAAATTAAATGAATCGAATGGGTAGTATCGGTTTCGATTAAATCGAAATCAGTTCGAACTGTTGCTCTACTTGGAACTAAATGGGGGTGTAAACGGTCTGAATTGGATTGGATTTTTAGAAATTAATGAACCGAATGAGTAGTATCGGTTTTGATTAAATGGAAATCATTTCAAACTGTTGGTCTATGTGGAACTAAACTAGAAAAACGTTTTGATTCTGGTTTGAACCGCAATTGGAAAGAAAAACTAAAACACAGTTCAAAACCAATTTGATTCTGGTTTCGACCACCATAGCTAGGGTTAGTGTCAAATATCTCTATCTTTACTTATGCATGTACATTTTCATAAAAGAAAATTTTAACTAGTTTGGCTTGATTCGTGATTCTAGAAGAAAAAAAATTTAGGCACCAAACTGGATGGACCGACTTTTTTTTCTTCCTTTTGAACACGAACCAAACCATTCAACCGTAAAACTAGACCAAATTGTGTAGCTCAATTCAATATGAGCGGTTTAACTGTTCTTCCGATTTTTTTGGACATCCCTACTATCATGATCAAATTATTGGATCACGAGAATTTTTGTGAAAATCATCAATTTTGCTTTTGCTTCTTCATAAAGCTATGCATAGAGGCGTATAGGTTGGGGCTATAGTGCATTAGATGAGACTTGGGTTTCTAAAATTGGCGGACATGGTGGGCCTGACCCATGCATCAACGTGGACATAGACATGGACATATAGATAACATAGGAGGATGTCTTTTTTCTAGCAAGATGGACAAAAGTTCCACAATTGTGGACCTTGAGGATTTATGTACAAAGAGATACCTTTACATACAGTAGGGTGTGCATACTAAGTATGGAGAAGAGGAAATCGAAAATAATCATATGCGGTGGCGCGTTAGCGGTTGATGGTGATTGGGTCGAACTCCAACACAGGAACGATGAGAAAAACCGTCGGAGCTATCTCGTGACAGCTCTCCGATGGTCAAGTTAGATGATCGGAGAATATGGAGAGAGAGAGAAAGAGTTTTAGGTTTATAACACAAGAAATTACACACCTTTGAAAGAATAAGACATGACCTTATATAACATAGTTCGATGCGTTACTAGACGTGCCAACTGTCACGTCATTGGACAGACTATAACTCAGTGCGTGTCGGGACCCGTTGACTGCTATGTTAGTGAAAATGTGGCTGACCCAGCCTTGCCCCTAAAACACCGGCGCCTCGTCCAATCGTGGGGCTGTCATAAGAAACCTCGCCGTGCAAGTGACCTTCTGCTCTCCTGATGTGCCTTGGGATCGCAACCAACCGTTGCATCTTGATCGAGCTCCGGTGGAGATACCTCGCCAAGCGTGCTATAAAACGACAGCCCAGCAACGGTACTTGCCCTAGTTCAGCCCTAGCTGATATTTGATATTTTATTCCCTTATACAACATTAATTTACTACATCAAAATTTTTGGTCCTTCTGGTTTATTTTTTATTTTTGAAAATGCAATCCAACAGTTATTTTTTAAATATTCAAAATACTTATTTGATAGTTGCAACACTACACCGTGTTGAATTACATCTCCGATTTGGCTGGCCAATTGAAAGCTTGATTGGAGTGATCCCAAACTACTACTTTTTTTTTTTTTTTTGTCCTTGAG
>BRYF01000020.1:17765000-17775000 GCA_030159135.1 Actinidia polygama
CTAATAAATGTCACCCTCAAATTTAACTACATACTGTCAAAAACATCGGTTTTGGAAACTTTTTAAAAATATCATCCTTCACGTAAGACCTCTCCCGGTGACTGAATTTTATACCGTCAATATGGGGGAAATCAAACACAAACACCACAAGCAAGAAGCGAAAACAAGGACCCAAAACCCTGCACGAGGAGATCATAATTCAGCATCAGCAATAAACAGAGATTGAACAAACGGTATCAGTTTACCAACGTGAAATCCCAAAAAGAAGTTGAAAACCGATAACATACCGAAAAGACAGATGCAACTGCTCCAGTTGTGAGCTCCTTTGCCAGACTTCGATTTTTCCTCGAAGGTTTTGCTCCATAGCTGCAACAGAAATTTATGATCATTTGGAAAACACAGCTTGGAAAAAAAAGGGAACCTCGTAGAAATCTAACATACTGTCAAAGATCGTTGCATTGCGGGCATCTTCACATATGTAAATGGAAGACGCTAGTAATTTACCAACGTGAAATCCCAAAAAGAAGTTGAAAACCGATAACATACCGAAAAGACAGATGCAACTGCTCCAGTTGTGAGCTCCTTTGCCAGACTTCGATTTTTCCTCGAAGGTTTTGCTCCATAGCTGCAACAGAAATTTATGATCATTTGGAAAACACAGCTTGGAAAAAAAAGGGAACCTCGTAGAAATCTAACATACTGTCAAAGATCGTTGCATTGCGGGCATCTTCACATATGTAAATGGAAGACGCTAGTAACCCTCACTCTATACAGCCATGCCTTTTTCCATGCTCGATGCTATCTCACAGACATCTAGCAATTTACTGAACTCGTCCCTAGTCTTCATGCTTGGGAGAGAATATTAAAAGTTTTAACAGGCGAGAGTATCAATTCAAAAAAACGCCTGTTGACTAATCCATACACCAGTACTTGCACATGGCAGGAAGTTCTTTACTGGACTGCCTACATTTCCAATCAAACTCTTTGAGCACCACTACTTTGATATTCCATTGATCTAAATAAGACTTCCGGTATTCACTAATGTGAAAAAAAACGACGTGTCCCTGTGTTTACATCCTCCAACCAGGTCCACGTGACAGTCTACTCCATGATCCTTCTCCACAGGTCTGCTAAATTTAAGGCCATGGATACCGCTGCATTTTAAGCATATGCTAAGTTGATAACAAGTCTTCCTTGACCACACCTATACACTTAAACCCATGATTTCGGACTTCTAACTGTCCTCATGGAGCCTTGTTGCTGACAAGAAGTCAGGTACCACGCAGAAGTTGGGCCACATAGTAATTGATAACCGGCTTGCATACACCATGCTACTTCAGTAGAATAGCCTGAATTATGTTACTGTAGTTGAATAGCCTGACTTCAGTATTCTACACTATGTTTAAAGCTAACACAACACGCACTATCATTTCCTCGACAACTGGAAACTGGAAAAACCATATTGATGAAATGAACTGTTAACAGATAGAAAAGTTTCAAAGGCATAGCTTCCTCTCTAGACTATATGACCCATTTTTGTGAATGGCAAACAAAACTTTGAAGAATTAATGCTCATAGGCCGTAAAAGTCTAGAACTCGAGCACAGGAACGCAGAACACGAGCTCCAACTCGACACACTGACCGGGCTTGGACCGGGCTTACGAACCGAACGAAGGAAGGTTCACCCTCAACCCTAGCTTCCGAACTCAGGTTCCTATCAGGAGTTTTCCCTCAATCTAGGGGGCGGGGCCCTCCCACAGAAACAATCCTACATTTGGTAATGTAGCAGAATCTCCTCAACTTGTACACAAACCAAGCCAAGCCTATGTCCCAATCAATTTGGGCTGCTACATGAATCATTTTACACAATTGAGATCTACCAAGGGCAAAATATACACTGAGATAATCTCCTCAACTTGTACGTTTTCAGTAATCTTAGTACATCCCTTGGGTACTTCATTTTGAAGGAAAACTTCAAACTAGTTATAATTATCAAAGATACTTTAAATGTTAGATGACATCATCGCTTAAATGACAGGTAAAATGGAAATTTTGATGAAGAATTACAGCTGCCAGGAACTTAAAATATAAATATGATGAATAATCTTTAGTTAAGAAAATTAGGTCCATAATTGTTTGTTCAAACAACTCACAAATCTTCATTTCAATTTGGAAAAACATCACAAGCATACCCAAATTTCGCTAAGCCACTCGACTTTCTCACACAACGGTGGAAACTATCCAAAACCAAGAAACAATAAGCATCAGATACTCCTAAAAATCAAATACTTCCCCCAATTGTCTCCAAATAGACCACAAACACACACTTAACAATTCCAATCCATTAAATTAAAACTTACAAATTCTTAGTACATTTGATAGAATTTTCCATAAAATAAACACAAGCAAGAATCGGCAATTATCAATTGCAATTAAGTTTGGATTCTGTGAAACAACAAAAAGTGTTTTTAAAATCAGATAGCTTACATGAAAAGAGAAGCAGTGAAAAGGAGGCCAATCGCGAACATGAAGACGGATAGGGTAGTGAACCATGCATCGAGGACAAGGCTCGAGATGTGCTTCACTGACTGAGCCTATTTCAAAACCAAAATTCAAACATAGAGATTAAAACCAGAAACAGAAAGCGAAATGGAAAGCAAAACAGAAGAAAAAAAAAAACAGATTCAAGAAATAGAAGCAGAATTGGAGAGAGAAAGAGAGAGCGTGAAGAATTTTGGCACCATTTATCTCTCATCGATCGATAGATTGTCACTTCTCGACTGGTAGCCTCTCTTGCAGTCACTAGTAAGTATATGCGACTCGATGATTCAGTATGGCAACTCCGCATGGAGCTTCCTGGTTTTCCTAGGGTAAATTACGTTTTGACACCCCTTCACTTTTACTAAAATCTTACTTTTCACCTTACACTTTTCGTTGATTCACTTAACAGCTTACATTTAATACAAGTAAATGCATCTGTCAGGGTAAAAAGACAAGAAAAACTGTCAAGCTTGAACATTGGAAATGGATCATCTAAACCTCAAATGCAACAAAAGCATAAAATAACATTTGATACAGTCATCAGTAATCACCTTTATTGTTGGATTTTCAAAGGAGTACAACAAAGGTGGAAGAAAGATGCCGATTCTTAAGTTGTACAACAATTATCTTCTGTAAGTTCAAGAAGCCAGTAAAATTTGTGGGGCCTTTACAGTTTTCGACAAATTTCTGAACTTTGAATGCAGTACCTTGCGACATCAACCGACCCCATTTTTTTCCCCTTCGAATATGGAAACATTCAGAGGGGCCAGAAGCTCAAAAGCATGGGGAGTGCCACCTCTTTGCGACATCTGACTCAAAATGATGATAAATCAGGTGGCAGTTTGTGGAGGGGAGGTGGGGAGTGCACAGTATCGATGCAATCCAAGTCGGCACTCTTCAACTCACACGATGATGATAGTATCCTAGCAAGTAGCAACATTAATTTTAAGCGACCGAAGCACCATTCGTTGATCTAGAAATGGAAAGTAAACAGTGCATTAAAGTGGCAGTATCTTAGGCATACGGAGTGGTCCCGAAAAGAAATAGTACCCACAAGCATATCATTGCAGGTTCCATACCTCCTGTAGGGAATCACGGGTTTGGGTTGTATTCTTGATAACGATTCTTGAAATTTTCTGCCATCTTTGCTGAGCTTACAATTTTTCCAATCAGCCCTGTCGGCCTTGTTCAATAAACCTGCTAGAACCTGTCTTGCACAAAAAAAAAAAAAAATCAACTTGATTTATATAAACAATAAAAATCAAAGTGTTAACAATTCTAAGATCAGAACCAATCAATTCATTGTCCATAGTCTAACCTAAAATTCTCCTGAACTTCATAAAGAACCACACCAGATAAAGAAACCAAGGAGTTAACAAGAAAATAAACCAAATCTAGAATGACCATAAATTCCCTAATACATGGTGCTAGTAGTGCAACGTAACTACTATGGCTTAAACCCATTTTGATAATTGAACCATTTCGTAAAATCACAGTTCAGCGATTTATGAAATGATTGAACCTACATGCTTGTGAGTTATGATCAACTATGTCAGATAGCTGTATCGAGCCACTTGTCAGAATGCATTTATATTGGCATACAATTTGACATGTTTCAGTCCTCTTTCAACGAAAGAATTATATAGCTGATCCACCGTAGCATTACCAAAAGTGAATCTAGTTAACCCATCCATCAAAAACCATAGATAGCTTATATTCATCAAAACGATTTACCACAATAAAAAGCTAAGAGGAGTAATATTTTAATATAAGAGCATGATATCTACCTCACGACCAAATTGGGCTGGGAATGTCTCATTCTCCTTAACAGAATGATATAAAATTGTATCTCCAGGTAGTTCTACGTAGAATAAACTGCATTTTCTATCGAACTTCATTTGCAACGATTTCCTCCCTTCTGTAAAAGACAAAAGGATGAACCCAAAGGCATCAAAGGGATAAAACAAACCAGATTAATCACAAGATGTGATCACGACCAACACAAAATTCCCATAGGGAAGATGACAAAAAGAAAAAAGAGAGCAATTCAGAAATAACAAACTATAGTACCAATCTTCTGGTTTGTTAAATAGTTTTTTGTTTTATCTTCTCTGAACATAGCAAAGATGATTGCATTTCTTGGAAAGTTCTGCTAGGAAATCAAGCCAACACAGATAACTTAGGAGCATTTGAACGAGCAATGTCCGTATCCAATGGGCATGACAGGTAGACGTTAGTTACTAGAAGAATGGAACTTACTTTTCATTTCTGTGAATTTGAACCCCAACTTTTGGGCAGCTAAATTAAATATATCTTTAACAACAGATGCGCTGGATGACGGAATAGGAATAACCTGCAACAAAATGGAGATAGTTTCAACGAAGAATATAAGTAGAAGTCAAAAGTATATAAGCAATGAAATCGTACGCACACAATATTGGATACATACAGAAACCATGTCTTAACAGCAGTACAAAAAGTAAGTTTATGTACTCCTCTCTCTATGCAACATAATGTTTAAAAGCCAAGCTTCTTTTAAGCTTACTACAAAAAATGATAAGATTTTTTGATTTTTTTACTACCACAAATTTACTTTAGCTAAACTAAGGCTCCGTTTGGCACCAGTTTTTTTTAGCTTTTCGGCTGTTTTTTTTGCTTGGCTTTTTTGCAAAAAAATAAAGCTTAGCTTAAAATAAGCAAAAAAAATAACTCTGATTGGCTTTTTTGCTTTTATGATTTTGCTTATTTGCTTAGTTTTAGCTTAAGTAAAGTCAGAAAAGCAAAAAAGTCAACAAAAAAAAAACTTGATAGCAAGAGCTTTTTTTAAGCATCACCAAACGAAGCCTAAGCAAAAAAGCCAAAGCCAACTTTGATTGGCTTTTTTACTTATTTTAAATAAAAACAAAGAATAAAAAACAAAACTGGTACCAAACGGAGCCGTAATCTTGTGAGTTCTTCAGCTCTTGCAAAGCGCCTAACCACTAGATTAACCTATTAGGACATCGCCGCTTATTAGATTGCACCCAAGAGCGCAGGTTCGAATCATGGCAGCCGCAGTGTGGGAGTTTCACTCATGAAATATTGGGTGGGCTCCTTGTGGGCACTATACACTGGGCCTCCCATCTGTTGGGCCGCTGAGTACCTGATTTACCTATCATGCCAGTCCCGTGAGGCAGAGCGGTATGGCCCGACTAAAGTGTCCGGAACAACACCTTTTGCACCTAAGAGTCAGCATCAAAAGTCGCTATGGAATGACGAATGGATTGGTGATGTCATTTTGTACTTAAGAAGAGACTGTTCTCCTTTGTTTTAAAACTATCATACACACGATGTTATGACGTGTAATGCAAAAATATTATATATTTTTGTACAATTTTCTATAGTGTATTTATAAATGGAGTACTACTACAAAAAAATAAAGTACACGTAATTTTGTAGTTAGTTACGAATTTTGTAGTTCATTTGTTTCGTATTTTTGTGTTATGGATTGTTATATACTTTTGCAAATTTTTTGTTATAACTTTTTGTTGTGTTGTTCGATTAGTTATTAATGGACATGTAGAATGCGGACGAAAATGTAATGAATTATTTACAAAAAGATATGGTATTAATTATAAAATTATTATAACTAGTTACGAAAATACTGTCAAGTGAGTACGATAGCTTTTCCCAAAACAAATCCAAGGAGTTGGGTTGAATGGTAGCTACTGGTACTGGGTCACCGGAGAGTAGCTAGAATTTATATTCAGCGGGATTAAAATTGTAAAATTTATTATGATAAATAATATTAAAGATAGTAGTGTATCATATCCTTAATATGATAAATTATATTAAGGATATGCCTTTGCCCCTGCCACTCACGGTCTCATAAAAGCTTTGATCTGGTGTTTAACTCTAAGGCTCCGTTTGATAATGCTTAAAAGTCAAGCTTTTTTTAAGTTTATTATTAAAAAATTAAGATTTTTTAGCTTTTTTGTTTTTTTGATTTTATTTTATATAAAAATAAACAAATAAGCAAAAATAAAAAAACCAAAAAACAAACAACTTTGATTGGCATTTTTATTTATTTTAAGTAAAAAAAGTAAGCCGAAAAATTCAAATAAGCTGGTTCCAAACGGAGCCTAAATAACATGTTATCAATGTTTGTATAATCGGTTCGTACAAGATTTTACCTCCGGCTTAAATGAATCTCCCGCTTATAAAATGAGATTGAATTCCAAATTAGTCAGCAGAGTAAACTGAACACAATCGAGTTGTCAAAAAACAAGTTTTCCAAAAGCAAACAAGCACGGTCCATGTAAATACGGAAAGCTCTCCATAACAGTCCAGAATCCCATGTGACTCTCATGTGGACAAATAGATACTGCAATGTGAACGGTTTGATAGTGGGGCTATAGAAATAGGTAAATAAATTTAGGAAAATGATTTCTACACTCCAAATTTTGATTTCTACACTCCAAAATAGGAGTGTAGAAATCAACACCATTATTGGTATTGATTTCTACACTCCTATTTTGGAGTGTAGAAATCATTTTAAGGAGTGTAGAAATAAATTTCCATAAATTTATTATCACTTTAATATTATATGCAATGTGTACACCCCATATTTTAACGAGCATTCCATTCTCCATTACTTTCACACAGTCACACTTCAAGGATTGTATACAGCTTTCACATGTGGGGATGACCCTTCCACTAGAGTTCGGATACTCTGAAGATGTCATTTTGTACATTTCAAAAATACTTTACGCAACACGTACTTTAGAGGATTCGGTCCATTTGGATCCTAACTTCACCACCGACCAGTTCATTGTCTTTTTTTCTGTAGATCTTGTGTTAGAAAATTTTGAACTCCAAATAAATAATAAAAACACAAATCATGTACTTATTCGACAATAATATGACTTTTAGAAATTTTGACGGAAATAAAGCCATGTGAAGATCCACGCAGCCATTTATAGGAAATAAAGTCAAACTTTGGCTAAACGACGAGGATGCATGGTGGTGAAACGACCCTCTAAAAAGACTCATGTGAGTTTAACGTGAGTATTTCTCGTCCCAAATCTTAATAGCCATGGACAGAGAACTGAGATGAGTGAGACTATATTGAAGCTATATAATTATAGGATTCTAATTGATCAAATTAAAATTATAAAAAACAAAGTCCAATCATCTTTCTTCAATTCTTCAAGAAAGAAATAAAGTCAAATAAGATTATTTGCATTGTTTCCTAGTTGTTGACTTTTACTCTTAATGTCTCAATATTAATACTGGGGAGTTGCTTCCAGATTCATCTGCATACTAAATTACCCTTTATTAAATAATCCATGAACTTTTCTAAAATGGAAGGGTAAATGTGTAATTTTTCACATAAAGAAAAAATAATTGTTTTTTATAAAAAGGTGCGAAAATTACTATTAATTCATACCCTCCTTTTTATTGCTTCCAGATTCATTTGCATACTAAATTACCCTTTATTAAACAATTCATGCACTTTTATAAAAATGCAAGGGTAAATTTGTAATTTTGCACGTAAAGACAAAAAATAAGTATTTTTTTTAAAAAAAGTGTGAAAATTACTCTTAATTGATACCCTCCTTTTTATTGCTTCCAGATTCATTTGCATATTGGATTAAATTAGATTTTTGAAATTATTCAAAAAAAAATTATTTATTTTTAGTGATTTTTAAAAAAATTAAAATAAGTTATTTAATTTTTATGACTATTACAGCCAAAAAAATATAAAAAAATATAAAATTTTGATCAAACGACAAAAAATTTCACTAAAAAAACCAAAGGGGGACTCGGTGTCATTAAAATGGTTGAACAAAAATCATATAAAAATATAAAAAAAGAAGGATATTTTAGTAATTTTGTTTACTCTAGTAAAGACGTGCCATGAGCACCGTCTGTCTCCTTCAAACCCACTTGGCCAATCAGCTTTAATGTGGCTAGGGAAGCCTAGCGACAAGACATTTGAATAGACTCGTTGGGTTGTCGGCTTGGATTAGTTTTTTTTCTTCTTCTTCTGTATATTAACTGTTTTTAATTTTGAGTTTTTCGTCTTTAATTAATTTTTGTTATTGTATGATTAAAATTTAAAATTTTTTCAAATCTTTTTGATGAGAGGAGCATGAAAATATAAAAATTTTCACTTGATCTGAAAAAAAATTACCAAAGACAAAAAAATAAACTGGGTCTTTAGAGCGTTTTTTTCCAATTTAGATTTATACATTTTTCGACTTTTCTAGTCGGGAAAATCAAAAAAGTATAAACTTAAAATCAAACAGTCAAAAAAAAATATATATATAAAAAATTTTAAAACTAAATTTATAACATAAGACATGACTTATTTTGAATCTTAAAACTATCTTCTACTGTCTACGGTTGAAATTCATTTGAGTTAATCCAACGGTTGATATTTCACGTAAGATTATTTTTTCTTTCCAAAAAAATATCACTTCTTCCTTTCAAATATTTGGGACCCACGTAGGGTTATTATCCAATTAACAAAAAAATTCTAAATGTAAACATAATTTTTATCAATTGGATCATTTTTTAGTGAGACTCACATCAAAAAAATAAAACATTTACTTTTTTCATTCTCATTTCTACCAAACTAACAAAAAAATTCAAAATCATTGTAGTTTCTAATTTATTTTTTATTTTGTAGTAATGTATATCTTCGTATTTATAATACAAATCAAAACTTAGTTTGAATTCTAAATCTATCTCTTGTTATCTACGGTTGAAATCTATTTGAGTGAATCCAACGGTTGAGATTTCATCTGAGATTATTTTTTTCGACTTAAAACTATCACTTCTTTATTCTCAAAAAGTGTGAAACCTAATGGATAAAAACTCTAAAGTTTAACATATGTTTTATCAATTGAATTATTTTTTTATTAGGACCCACCCAAAAAAAATTAAAACACACATTTCTTTTCCTCTTATTTTTTTATTTTTTTTATTTAATATTTTTTTATTATTTAATCAAACTTTTAACAATAAGAGTCTAAAAATATAAAAAAATAATTTAATTTGGAGATAAAAAAATTATTTTTACTGAACGCTCTCTTAAATTATATGTTTTTAAATTTTTTATAAAAAAATTTAAAAATCTATAAAATATTGATTAATCGCTGAGAAAAATTCACTTAGGAAATAAAAAATAGAAAAAAAATAATTTTCATATGTCCATTATCTTTTATAATTTATTCTCCATTTTATAGCAATGTATCTCTTCGTATATGCATACAATGTATCTTAAGAGGTGATTTTTTTTTTGCGTAGTGTTCGTGGGCACGGGTAATTTCTAGTATGCATACAATGTATCTTTTATGTAAGATATATATTTTATGTGTTTTATTTGAAATCAAAAATATTTATTTATTTATTATCAAAATACATTATTTCTGAAAAAAATGAAAAAAATTGGGCCAAACAGGACCTAGATAAC
>BRYF01000020.1:17840000-17842500 GCA_030159135.1 Actinidia polygama
ATACGATGTTAACATGTGTTGCCCTTGGATCCGAATCAGGTCAACACGTGGAGATTTTCTTCCATTTTATAGGATGGACGTTGGATGTAGGGGTGTATTTCTATAATTTATATAGTTTAGTGTACAAATTAAAAAAATTATTAGTTCGACGATAAAGTGGAAATCACTTAATGCTTTGAAGGGGCAAAGTGCAGTTTATCCTTCAATAGGTAGAACTATAAAATCATCATTTTATTTATATTTTGTAATTTATTTTTGCTCAAATTTCTTTCAAGTTAGCTAAAATACATTTTTGACTAATTTAGCCAATGAAAACCTACAAAATAATGCACATTAAATAAGTTAAAAATAGACTAAACAAATAAATTTTTGAGAACTGATCACACGGGAGTGAGCCCGTGGTAATACCACGGGCGCGCTCACGTGGCCGCGCGACATCCACCCATTTGAGGGTGGATGGGACTTAAAAAAATAAAAAATTATCTCATTCACCCCCAAATGGGTGGATGTCGCGGCCACGTGGGCGCCCCCATGGTAATACCACGGGCGCACTCCCGTGTGATCAGTTCTTTAAATTTTTTATCACGATCAAACCGGATTAAGTATCCATTTTTTGTCACGGTGTATAGCCATGGTTCTACAATTGTACAACACATGGCATTCATGCAGAAGTGCAACCGACTAAGGACTATTCCATAACAAAACACCTCCACCGTACGATTCTTTTTTCCAAATTGATGGCATCCAACGGTTTAAAAGAATCATTAATCATAACTACCCAACGGAGGAATACTACGGTAAATGATTAACAAAATACGATCATAACAGAATATATTCTCTCTCTCTCTCTCTCTCTCTCTCTCTCTAACAAATGTGTTTCTTGTGTGTAGCCCAAGTGGTAAGAGCGACATATTTTCATGATATAAGTCTTGGGTTCGAGTTTCACTGAGACCTCGAGTATAAGGTGGAGTTACAAAGGGCGAACGTCAGGTACACAAGCTAACACTCGGAGGTATCGCGTTCGATTCTTGGCTGTTGCATCGCATAACCACGATTACATCATGAGGTGTGAAGGTCTAGTTGTTCAATGCGACGGAGATTAGTTTGGATCGGTAATAATACTGGCATGAGATACTCCATCTTGAATCAAAAAAAAAAATGTGTTTCTTGTGAATTTTATTGCATGGGTGGCAGTGGCAGCCTACATGTGGTTGAAAGAAGTACTCAAAGGACGGTTGAGATTTGCCTCGTGGGTAAATTGACGGTTGTGATTTCACCTAATAACTTCACTAGGTCTCTGTAGCAATGTTGTTTGGGGTTCTAATTTTGGATTGCAACAAAAGTTATTTTACGAGCACCGCTAGCAAATGCAACCGTTTCTTAGTTATTAAATAAATAAATAAATAATTGAACAAGTTCATCACTCTCGTTGAGAGAGTAATCTGAAAATATAATTTTTTTTTTATCAAAAATAAAAATAAATTATTTTTACTTGAAAAAATTATGTAAAAACTATTTATTTTATTTTAGTATTTTTTTTTAAATTAGGTAAAACTTTTTTTTATATTTTTAGATTGTTGTCGTCAAGAGGAAACCAAAAAGTATTAAATTTGGTCAAACAATAAAAAAAACTCAAAAATTAAGCAGTTTTATAAACTCAAAAAAAAGTTAGCCCAAACAAAACCTAAATAGTGTTTTTTCCCCCCAATTCCTATTGATTAAGCACACCACATCAACATGATAATAGTATTGGTCGACTACGAGATATTTTTCCCATTTTTAAGACACGTCTCACCTGCAATTGTGTTCACCCCCATCTACCTTGCTGGCAAACAGTACCCACCATCTCATTAGTGAAAATACGTGAGACTCACTTAAAATAATATAATGAGTCATATTAAAAACAGTAAACTTATATCTTTTTTATCACTAAAATAGGTAAACTTAATTCCACTTGTTTTTGGGAGTCACATATACGTGGGAGACTTGCCATCAAATAAATGGCACAACAAAATTAGCTACCAAGAGCTGTTGCTGACACAGGGAGAGTGTGGGGTCAAAGTGAAGTTTCCAGAAAGTTGGGGGCTGTATTAGGTGGGGACAGGCGATTTTCCCTGGCAGTTATTAGAGCTACAAATGGCACTGCAATCAGCATGCTTCGGCTACTCATTTCTCCGTTCTTGGCCACCCCTGACACAACACACAACACACCCCTCCCGCCTCTGTGTGAGTGTGTGCGCGCGCGCCCCCGCGCATATCAATATATACAAATTCCTAAGTCTCTTTTTCAGTCTCTGTAGCATAAACAGAGACTCCATTTGTATACTAATCCAAGTCTTAGCCTCAGTCACTCTGTTTCTCTCTCTCTCTCCGGAAATGATGGAAACTCTGACAATCAGGCAGGAGAAAATTGTGGTGATTGACGATGCTGGCTGTTGAAATATACAACAGCAGCCATTGCAGCCATTGTTGAAGCAGCCATTATTGAAGCAAATAAGAG
>BRYF01000020.1:17860000-17862500 GCA_030159135.1 Actinidia polygama
TAAATATCGGTAATTATATGATCTAAACACATTTATTTTAATATAATTAAACAGCAATGATAATTTTTTTGAATATATTACATGACAAATGATAATTGATTATTTGGTTACAGATGTCTAATCGACTTGATTTTCTGCATATGTCATATTCTCAACTGCCTCTATAAATGGAACAATTTAAATTATATATATATTCACCAAAAACATGTTATATGTATCCAACGTGATAGTAATATTGAGTTGGAGTTTTTTTTATTAGATTCAATACTGTTTTTCTTTAATGTGCTCACCTGACACAATTCAATTAGATAATGGATAATTCAGATAATGAAGGGAAGCTGAACTCAAAATAAAAAAATGTTCAAAAAATAAAGTCAAGATGGTAAGTACAGTTCAGTGTCTTGCTTCAATGTTGCATATATCCTAAAAAATTGACCAAAATAGATAAAGTTGGTCAGCATTTTTACGTTTTCAGAATTTGGACTCGTAAAATTTTTAGAATTTAACATAAAAAGTTTAGATTCACTTGGTTATATAAAATTTATATGCTCGGGTGTATCAAAACTATTCATTTTTAATTTTAAATTTTTTTCGTGATCAAAATTCTAGGACGATAAAATTTAGAAATAAATACATCCAATAGAGAAAGTCAACCACCTTGACTGCCAAGAAGCAGGACAAGGGAAGAAGTTATAATTCAAATGCATTAAATTCCTTCCATTGCAAACAGCCCCTTGAACAGGAACTGACTTTCTTGCATTTTTTATTCTTTTGACTATTTTCACTAAATTGACAAAACTGTCCTGACTCAAATTTAGAATTGCAAATAGGGTCATGACTTATGCATCATCACTTATTATTTTTGTTATGCAAATCTATATTATAAATCACAACTCATTTTGAATCTCAAAACTATCTTCCACTATCTATGGTTAAAATTCATTTGAGTTAATCTAACGGCTGTGATTTCACCTGAGATTATTTTTTTCTCAAAAAAATATCACTTCTTTCTTCTCAAAGGGTGGGACCCACATAGGTTCTTATCTAATGAACAAAAAATATCTAAATATGGGCATATTTTTTATCCTTTTGATTATTTTTTAGTGGGACCTACACAAAAAATAATTAAAACACATCTTTCTTTTTCTCTCATTTCTTTCAGACTAGCAATTTTTTTTAAAATTATTATAGTTTCTAATTTGTTCTCCATTTTTAGTAATATATCTTTTCGTATATGCATGCAATGTATATTTTATCTGACGTTTTATATCTTTTCTGTTTTTTAGATTATAAAACTCTAACGAGTACGCCTTAGAAGTGGGTTTTTTTTTACGTAGTACCCGTGGGCACGGCCAATTACTAGTTTACAATAAAACTTCTTTAACGTTTTTATTAATTACCAGAATTGCCTCTTCTCATACCATTACAATTTCGTTTCATTCTTCTTATTGACGGGATAATTTAGACATTTAATAAGAAATTACACAATAAAAATAAAAATAAAAATAAAAATAAATTACATAAATCACTACCTTACTAGTATTATATGTTAGGTATAATACTATAATTGTCACATATATGAATGAGTCTTCCAATATGCCCGTGTGGAGCAATGCATGTAGAATGTGCATTAATTCTAAAATTAGATAGACCATTTATCTCCCTATTTTTCAGTCTTTAGTCTTTTCTTACACTACCAACCAGTCCACAAATTTATATATTATAGTTGTAGTTTTTGAACAAAACCCTTCAAGCGTTTTTTAGGTTTTGTTTGGATGAAAGATTTGGTGGAGAAGATTGAAAAATAAAGAAAAAGTTAAAGATTTAATGGTAGATTTAATCTTTTTTCTTTATTTTTAATGTCCCTCGACAAATTCCGACCTAAATCCCCGATCCAAATCCCGCGTTAACAATGGATGAACTTTTTTTTACGATTTGATCAAAATTTTATACTTTTTCGATTTCTCTCGACAAGAATAAAATCCACTAAAAACAAAAAACGTAGCTAATTTATTAAGTAAAAAATATATATATTTTTTAGTGACTTTTTTTTTTAAATTAAATAAATTTTTAAATATTTTCAGACTCTTCTCGTCAAAATACCCGGAAAATAAAAATAAAAATGTTGCTTAATTTATTCCATGCTTTGACCTTTCGAACTTGGATTTGGACATCCATTGCTACCTTGTATGAACATTTTTTATTTTATTTTATTTTTGTGTACAACGTGTGCAAGTAGTACCTTCGAAATAACGCGTAATGTTTTAATTTACTTGGCGCAATTAGCGCCAATGGCCTCAACCAACTCGGATGATTATTCTTCGTGAGGAATCGTTTAATATAAACCAACTTGGATTTATAAATTAATAAATATTATGTAATCCATTTAATGTAAACTTACGACACATTATTATATTGCAGTAGCTTCAACTTCCATGTCTGTCTCGAGACCTTGGAATCGTTTATTAGGTCAGAAACAACGTAAAACAGTTGAAAAAGA
>BRYF01000020.1:17890000-17895000 GCA_030159135.1 Actinidia polygama
TTCCACTTTGAGCTTGGATTGAATTAGAGTGTGAACTATTGCAAGGAGGACTTTAGTTAGCTTGTGTTCATGCTATTCCTTGCTGCATCTATCTATTATCTGTGGGGGAAGAGGAACATTTGACTGTTTCAGCACAAAACTTTGGGATTTAGAAGAGGTAATTCTGCAAATTGAGAATGATAGTAGATTGACTCAATTCTTTGGACCAAGTCGAGAATTCTTTGAGAAACTCGCTAATCTACTTGCAGTGGACAGTTCCTTCTAAAATCCTTAGTTCAAATAGAATGGGGGCTTTCTTTTTCTCTGTCTTGTTGGGTGTTGGGTGTCTTTGCTTTCCAGTGATGTGGTTGTTCTTTGGCTGGATCGCTCTGATTTTCTTGTTATAGCTTTTGTTTGTTCTTTGGGTATACCTCAGTTGTTTGCTGTAGCCTTTTTTGGCTCTTGTTTGGAATGAAATTTAATTTACCAAAAAAAGTGTAATCAACCATCGTTTAACTAAATGGTTGATTCCTATTGCAGGAGGTATGAAGCTGAAGTGGTTTTGCATGGGTTGCAGGGCAAGCTGGCTGTGGAGGTCTGATAAGGAATGATAGAGCTGAATGGGTAAAGGGCTATTGCTGCTGGCTTTAACGCTAAGGTTTGGGCCATCTAGAAATTTAAACTAATGCCAAGACTAGTGGAAATTACTCATGAAGGAACCCCACGTTGGATTCTGATGAGAAGATGCAACTGTAGCATCTCTTACAGAGGCAAATAGTCCTGTAGATGCTCTGGAAAAAATGGGTGCTGATCAGGAAGAGGACCTTGTGATTCTGCAACATCCCCTGAAACCCTACTTGAGGATGTGGGATGAGAACAAGTTATGTCAAGTTGACAAAATGATTTATAGTCGGTAGAGTTACAAGATTAGAACTGAATGATGATAAATAGGCATATTAGGGTTGCGAGTAGAATGAAGCGAAGTGTTCATTCAGAGTCATGTGGAGGACCAAAAAAAGGAACGAGTCAGATTAAGGTCATAAGTTGGACCACACGATGAAGAATCAATTACAGGCCCAAGTCAATTTATCATCATAAGAAAGGCCAAATAATGAAGCGTTGAGCAAACGAAAAATGAAGACAATTAACGGGCATGAGGACCGAACGATGAATAGTCAATAGAGTTTGAAGATGCGAACCGAATGGTAAAAAGTCAATTTACAATCATTCCACATGAAGCGTCATTTTAAATTCTTTAGGAAAATATAGCAACAAAGAGTCTAAGAAGGATCAAATAAAAAATCTTACAAGTAACAGTGATGAGAACCTAACAATGACCAAGTCCGTGGACATTCAAAAGTACTGAGTTATGACAAGTTTAGGGTCACAAGGAGCATCAAGTAATGAATGATCACTTATGGTCATGAGGAAAACCAAGCAATTAGGAGTCCATTGAGGGCAATGACTAGTTGTTTAGGGTAACGAGGAGGACTAAGCAATGACGACTCAGTTTACAATGACTATATAGCTACTATTCGTTCCTCGGTCCTATTTATGATTCTCAACCAACTCTTCACCATTCATACCAATTTTGCGTCATGTTGATGTTAGAATGATGATGAGCTTTCCATCATCCGATTAACTGCCGAAGAGATCATAAAGACTGAAAAACAAGAAGTATACAATCAAGAAAATGACCCCAAGATGAAGGAGTAGTTTAGGATCATGAGGCATGCGGAGGTTTGAAGAGAAAAATAGGGGCATACACCAATAATTGCACAAATCTAAACACAAACGTCTCACAAAAAGGTGGATTCTAGAGTGGGGCCCATACACTATGGAACCAACCCTGTGTGAGATATTTGTGTTAGTATATATGCACCTTGTATATGCATGTAAAACAATTGATGTTTGAATAACCATATGCACGTAACTAGTAGAGGTTGAAGAGTATGAACAAATGATAACAAGTCAATTAGAGTAATAAGGAGTTCCAAATGATGAAGAATCACTTTAAGGTTGTGAGAAGGATCAAGTGATTAGTAGTCGATTGAGAGTTATCAAGACGGCACAATGAAGAAGCAATTTTGGTACGTTAGAGGAACCAAATGGTTAAGAGTAAATTTAGTATCTTTAGGTGGCTTAAAGGGTCATGGGCACGACCAAATGATGAATTGTTTGAGTTGTCAATTTAGATTCATGAGGAACCACAAACGACATCTAAGAGAGGTACTGAACAATAAAACTCAGTTTAGGATCATGAACAAAACCTAGCGGTAAAGAGATGGTTTAAAGTTATAAGGAATAATGACGAAGAATTAATTCAGGGTATTTGTGGAATGTTAAAAAAAAGACATATGCACACACTTTGGACCAATCTTTGTGGAAGATTTCAGCATGCATATGTGCATCTTGCCTATGCACACAATTGTTGCTATTGGAACGATGAGAAGTTAGTTAAGGGTAAAGAGGAAGACATAAAGAGTAAGAGTTAATATATAGCTATAATATGAACCGAAGATAAAATAATTAATTTAAAGTCACACGAATGTTTGAATGATGAAAACTCAATTTACTATCATGAAAAAACCCAAACGATAATAAATGCAGCATGAAGTGAATAGAAAGACAAATATTTAGAGAAATTTTGGGTCATAACGACAAACAAATCATAAGCTTATTTTACGATCATAAGGATGCAAGAATGATAAAGAGTTGGTTAAACTTATGATAAAGACTAAATGTCAAGAGTTGGCTTACAACCACATGCAACACCAAATAATGAAGAGTCGCATTAGGGTTGCGAGAAGAAATGAGCAATAAATACTCCATTGAGGGGCCTGAGGATTTAATAATGATTATTGAATTTAGAGTCACAAAGGAATGAAAGATGAAGACATTGGAATAGAAAAACGATTCAGTAGGAATGCTCAATCTAACATTTGGTTCGTCAAAAAAACTGGAATACTCCTCCAATTGGAATTATCATTCCTTCATTTGAAGGAATAGTCATGCCATTCTTATCTTTTGATTACTTTCACAACCAAATATTCCAGCTACAACCACTCAAACTGTCACCCCCACACCTAAAAAAGAACCAGAAAGCAGAAAAGAAAAATTGAAAAGAAAAAGAGAAAAAGAAAAAAAAACTCAAAAGAAAAAAGAAATAGGAACATATTAAAAAAAAGAAATCAAAAACTGAAAACAAAAAAAAATTAACAGAAAACAAAAAGAAAACTAAAAAAGAAATGAAAAAAAAACACGAAAACAATTTGTTATTTCAGAAACTAAAAATAGAAAAGGAAAAAAAAATACTGTACGAAAACAAAAAAAATCTAAAACATAAAGAAAAATTGAAAACAGAAAAATATTATACAGAAATAAAAAAAAGTCAAAAATCAAAAAAAAAATGAAAACAAAAAAGAAACAGAACCATAAAGAAAACACAGAAAATAGAAACGAAAACAAAACTGAAAATAGAAATCCAAAACTGAATACAGAAAAAGAAATAGAAAACAAAAAGAAAAAATAAAAAAAAGAAAAACTGCAAATAATTTTTTTCAAAAATGAAACCGGATAAAAAGATAGAAGAATACCTCATAGAAATTGGGGGAAAAATCCGAAAAAAGAAAAAAAATAATTTAGAAAAAAGAAACATAATAAAAAAATGAAATATGAAACGAAAAAAAAAAACTGAAAATAGAACTCCAAAACTTAAAACAGAAACAAAAACTGAGAAGAGAAATAGAAATAGAAAACTACAAGAAAAAACAAATAACAAATACTAAAAAAAATGACAGAAAACAAAAAAAGAAATGGAAAAACAACACAAAACAGAAACACAAAACAGAAAAAAAAAACAATTAAATACGTACGAAAACAAAAAAAAATGGAAACATATAAAAAAAATAGAAAAAAAAAATCAAAAAACAAAAACGAAAAAAATTGTCAAAAAAAACAAAAACAAAAACGTGAAATAAAATACATATAGAAAACTGAAAATAGAAAAATACTGTACAGCAATAGAAAAAAATCCGAAAACAAAAAAGAACACAAACAAATAGAAAACACAGAAAAAAAGAAACGAAAAACAAAATTGAAAATAGAAATCCAACACTGAAAACAGAAATAGAAAAGAAAAACTAAAAACCGAAAAATAATTTTTTTTTTCAGAAACTGAAAAATACATAAACTGAAAAGTAGAAAAGTACAATACAAAAATAAAAAAAAGGCAAAAAAAGAAAAAGAAACATATTGAAAAACAAAAAACGAAACTTAAAATAGAAATCCAAATCTTAAAACAAAAACAAAAACAAAAACTGAAAAGAGAAACAAAAATAGAAAACTACAAGAAAAAACAAATAACAAATACTGCAAAAAAAAAATCAACAGAAAAACAAAAAAAGAGATGGAAAAAAAAACAAAACAGAAAATAAAAATAGAAAAAAAACGATAAAATACGAACGAAAAAAAAAAGAAACATAGAAAAAAAGAAAATAAAAAAAGAAGAAAAAAGAATCAAAAAACAAAAACGAAAAAAGCTGTCAAAAAAAACAAAAGCAAAAACACGAAATAGAAACATATAGAAAAGCTGAAAACAGAAAAATACTGTATAGAAATAAAATAAAATAAGCCGAAAACCAAAAAAAAAAACTGAAAACAATAAAGAAACATAAACAAATAAAAAAACAGAAAAATAGAAACGAAAAACAAAATTTAAAATAGAAATTCAAAACTAAAAACAAAAACAGAAATAGAAAAAAAAAGAAAAACTAAAAACCGAAAATCATTTTTTTCAGAAACTGAAAAACAGATAAAAGAAATTAAAAAGTACTGTACAAAAATAAAAAGAAAAAAGAAAAAAAAGAAAAAGAAAAAGAAACAAAAACATATTGAAAAAAAAAACGAGATTGAAAATAGAAATCCAAAACTTAAACAGAAACAGAAACAAAAACTGAAAAGAGAAACAGAAATAAAAAAAATATAAGAATAAACAAATAACAAATACAGAAAACAAAAAA
>BRYF01000020.1:18180000-18182500 GCA_030159135.1 Actinidia polygama
TAAAAAAACTAAAAATATAAAACAAAAATTTTAAAATAAAAAAATAAATGAGAAAATAAAAAGAAAACAAAAGTACAAAAAAAAATCAAAAGGAAATGAAAAAAAAAACATTTTTTTTCAGAAACTAAAAACAAAAAGAAAACCGAGAAATACAGTATGAAAAAAAACTGAGAACAAAAAAAACATAAACATATAAAAAAAGATATTAGAAACATAAAACAACAGATGAAAAAACTGATAACCAAAACAAATAGAAAACAAGCAAAAGAGGGAAAACGGAAACAGGAGAAAAGCTAAAAAAGAATCAGAAAAGAAAAAGAAAACTGAAAACAAAAAAAACGAAACATAGAAAAATACTGTACAGAAATAGAAAAAAGCTAAAAAACTAACACACACACACACACACAACAAAATAAAAAATAAAAAAAAATAAAAAAATGAGAAAATGAGAAAATAAACAGAAAACAAAAGAAATGAAAAGGAAATGAAAAAAAAAACGATTTTTTTTTCTTTCAGAAACTAAAAACAAAAAAATACGGTATAAAAAAATTGAAAACAGGAAAAATACATAAACATATTAAAAAATTGAAACAAAACACAAAAACAGTAAAAAAAACTTGAAAATAGAAACGTATAGAAAATAGAAAAATGGAAAACAAAAGAAGTGAAAAGGAAATAAAAACACACACGAAAAAACACTATTTTTTTAAAAGCAAAAGCAGAAAAAATACAGTATGAAACAAAAAACAAACACGTATAAAAAAAGAAAGATTTTTTTGTCAAAAACTGAAAGAAAAAAGAAAAGTAAAATCAACAAAAGATGAAAACTAAAAAAATCAAACAGAAACATATACAAAAACAGAAAATAGAAACCGAAAAACAATTGAAAATAGAAATAGAAAAAGAAAACTAAAACCGAAAATAAGTAAAAAACAAAAACTAAAAAAAGAGAAACAGAAAAAAAGCTGAAAACTTACATATAAAAAAAAGAAAATAAAAATATGAAACAAAAACTGAAAATAGATAACAAAAACTAAAAACTAAAAAAAACACTGAGAAAATAAAAATAAAACAGAAAAAAAAATGAAAAAAAAACGAAAACAATTTTTTTCTTAGAAACTTAAAACAGATAAAAAGAGAAAAAATATTGTACAGAGATAAAAAAAATGTCAAAAAAGAAAAAAAAAAGAAAAACATATAGAAAATACAAAATAAAAACCGAAAACAAAACTAAAAACAGAAATAGAAATTGAAAAGAAAAAGAAAAAAAAAACGGTATGAAAAAAACCAAAACAGGAAAAATACATAAACATATAAAAAAATTTGAAACAAACCACAAAAGCTGATAAAAGAAACAGAAAAAATGTGGAAAAAATATAAAAAAAAATCTCACAAACTGAAAACAGAAAGAAAATAGAAAAAAAAATTGAAAACAAAAAAGAAACAGAAACATATAAAAAACTAAAACTAAAAAACAAAAATTGAAAACTGAAAACTTAGAAAATAAACAGAAAATAGAAAGATAACAGAAAAACAAAAAATAGAAACCGAAAAGAAAACTTAAAACAGAAACAAAAATAGAAATAAAAAGAAAACAAAAAACAGAAAACAATCAAAAAAATAAAATAGAATCAGAAATAAAGCTGAAATAAGAAACATAAAAAAAGAAAGTAGAAACAGAAAACAAAAAACAAAGATAACTGACGACAACAAAAAAAATAAAAACTTTTTTTTTAGAAACTGAAAATAGAAAAATATTGTAATGAAATAAAAAAAATGGAAAAAAATTGAAAACAAATAGAAAATAGAAAACAAAAATTGAAAACTCAAAAAAAAATTGAGAAAATAAATAGAAACAGAAATAAAAAAAATGTCGAAAACACTTTTTTTTTAAAACTGAAAGCAGAAAAAGATAGTATAAAAAAAATCAAAAAACAAAAACATGGACATATAAAAAAAGAAAGTTGAAACAAAAAACAAAAGCTAAAAAAAAGAAACAGAAGAAAAAGCGGAAAAAAACAGATAGCAAAAGAAACCAATTTTTTTTTCAAAAACTGAAAACAAAAAAAGAGAGTAAAATACTGTACAGAAAGTAAATAAGAAACAAAAACATATAGAAAGAAGTAGAAACATATAAAAAGAAATGAAAAAAGAAAAAGAAAACAAAAAACAAAAAACAAAAGAAATGAAAAAAGAAAGCGAAAATAAATTTTTTCTCGGAAATTGAAAACAGAAAAAAAGAGAAAAATATTGTACAGAAATAAAAAAATGTCGAAAAGCAAAAAAAAAGCAGAAACATATAGAAAGAGGTAGAAACATATAAAAAAACTGAAAATAGAAAATAAAAATTGAAAACTAAAAAAAAAAAAAGAGAGAGAGAGAAAATAAACAAAAAATAGAAAAGAAAACAGAAAAAAAAAGAAATGAAAAAAATGAAAACACTTTTTTTCCCATAAACTGAAAACAGAAAAATACGGTATGGAAAAAACTGAAAACAGGA
>BRYF01000020.1:18280000-18282500 GCA_030159135.1 Actinidia polygama
TGGGGGAGTGAGGTTTGGGCAAGCTCGCGGGCTAGGTGAGTTCGTATCATTGCTCCTGTATACTTGTTATACTCTTGCATTTCCGTTCCACAGCTAGATCCGTTGACAATGCCAATAAACAAGTCAGAATTGCTTCAACAACATTCAATGGAATTGGACCTAAAAAAGCCATTAAGATTTGTTATCGATTAGGTATACTAGTGACTGCCAAGGCACCAACGGAGCACTCCAGAATTTCTTCTTAAAGGGCACCCCTGCAATTTGTGTTCATCTTGTTCGCTGACCTCTTCTTTAGGATTGGAAGCAGAGACATACTCTCTCCCTCTCCCTTTCTCTCTCTCACCATTGTCTTTATCTCTCTAAAAAATCACCAATCACTTCTGTGTACAGACTCAATTTTGGACCATCGGCGGCTAAAAATTTTTAATTGGAGGAGATGGTTTCTGGCCAGCGCCAATGGTGGGAGGGCTATCAGAGAGAAATGGGTAGGGATGCACAAGGAATCAGTTGAACCGTGGAACCAGATCAGTCCGGATCTGATTGAAGTTATTGGTTTGGTTCTGATTCTAAAAAAAAAAGGGCCAATCTATATGGTTGGCTGGTCCCGGGTTCTGTGTTTCAGAACATTGGAGAGAATCAGACCGGATCAGTAGGTTTAAAAGTAGGTATATAAAAATAAAATTATAAATAGTTATTAAATCTTGACTAATCTAGTTACTTTGTCTTAATTATAGTTGGCGGAGTGATTAAAGTTTAAAAAGTTAAAACTTCTCTCTGGCTTCCACCACCAGAGTTTAAAGTCCAACTTAATTATAGTTTGTTTTTATTTTACAAACTTTGTGTGTTTGGAACATGGTCATGTTTTATGTAAATTTTATTAGTAGTTAGTTGGTTTGACAAATTGGTAATATTTGGGTGACGTGTAAGTTTAGATTAAAATTATATTTATACATGTTAGAATCGGGACAAAATCGGATTGGTACTAATGGTCCGGTTCTTGTTTGGTCCTTCAAGGCTATCAATCTGGTTTCGATACTCAATTTTGCAGAATCATTGCTATCAATTCGGTACCTGATTCTCTAAAGAATTGGAACAATCCAAACGGTGCGCACCCTTAGAAATGGGGATTGAAGTAGAAATTTTGAAATTAAACACAGAAGAGAAACATGGGAGGGATGACCAAGTGCAATTTTGTGTTACTGGACGCCCAAAGGGCGGTTTTTAACAAATTCGTTGATTAAATGCCCTGAGAAGTGTATAGAGATTTTTCTAGATGAAAATTTATGTATTTTTAAATTTCACTTGTGCAAAGAAATTAAAAAACAATATAGAGTTTTGTTTAGGCTATTTTTTTTATAAAAAAATAGTTATTATAAATTTTAATTTTTAGTAATTTTTTTTCACCGTTTGATAAAAAAAAATGGATTTCAATGACTTTTTTTTAAAAAAAATCCCTTTTACCTTTTCCAATTATCTAATAAAGACTATTTGGAAAAAGTAAAAAACTTTGGCAAAGAGATAAAAAAATTACTAAAGATAAAAATTATTTTACCCTAAAGCTTGTATAAAACTGTAAATCATATTAATTCAACTTTTATTAAACAACAAACCTATATTTATTCCAAGATACCATGAATTTTTAGACCCAAACAATGTGAATATTATTCTTTTTATTTTTTTATTCTCTCCCCCTATTCTTTCTCTAGAGATAATTAAAAACAAAAGCATATTATTCACGTTCTTTGGTAATCGGTACTATCCCTCTCTCCCTCCTTTACTAGTGTAGTAGTGTGTGTGCAGTGGCGGGCCCAGGATTCAGGTTAGGGGATCAAAGTGTAAAATAAAAAATTAATTTATTTTAAGGTAGGCTAAAGTGTAAAAAAAAATTCTAAAAGAAATTTTGTAATTTTTTTAAAGTTAGGGGCTCCAGCCCTTGGGACCCCTGGTTCCGCCACTGTGTGTGTGGCAACCATATTTTACTCACACCCATTGGGCAAATCTCAAATCATATTACCATTGTTTGACCTAATGATAGAGTTACTATAATACCCTTGTCTTATTATTAAATTTTTTAATAGAATTGGAGAGACAAAATACTGAAAATAGTAAAGGGAGACCTGCGATCACCTCCACCTTCAATTAGTTTCAATGATAATGGAGGCAAATTCAAGTGGAGTGGTGGAAGTTGTGATAGCAACGTGTTTCACTTGTGATGGAAATGAGAGTCAAGTAAAGTGATAGAGGTTTTCATAGTCTTTTTTAGAGTGATAAGCAACGGTAAAGTAAGGCCAAACTAGGCATTTAGTTAAAAATCTTTGCTGACATCAACAATTTATGATATGTCAATAGTCTATCAACTAAGAGCCGGTTTTGGGTAAGTTGTTGTGCTAATGATTATTTTAGGTGTGTTTGGGACAAGTGTACTCGAGGTGAGTTTACGTGAGTATATGAATTTTTTTTTCCATTTTACCTAAAAAAAATTAGTAGTGATTTTTTTTTT
>BRYF01000020.1:18365000-18367500 GCA_030159135.1 Actinidia polygama
AAAGTTTATTTAATTTAAAAACAAAACTGTTTTTCCAAACCAAAACCATTTTTTATGGAAAATCGTTTTCAGATTTTAAAAAACAGTTTTTATCCATTTACAAACAAAACATGTGTTTGCAGGAAAAAAATGTTTTTCTGATTTAAAAACAGATTTTTTCAGAAAATAAATCCGTTTTGGTTTTCCTTTTTTGAAAAAAAAACCCTGTTATTTTACTGTTTTAAAATTAATTAAATAAACAGTTTCTGGTTTCTGTTTTCAGATTAAAAAAAAAAAACTGTTTTTTTTTCTGCTGTGCACTAAAACATTTTCTCAGAAAATAGAACAGCTATTTTTTTTCTCTCTCTCTCAAACCCACCTCTGCCCAAACTCCACACTCTCTCTCTCTCTCTCCAAACTGATTGGAGAGAGAGAGTCTACCGATCGATCCAACGCCAAACCTTACAGACCTCCACCTAGATCTGAGTCACCCACATCCATGCACAAACAATTGATCGACGTACAGACGCAAGGCGAATGACGTCGGAGCAGTGAGGGTAAACGGCAGTGGTTGTCTATGGAAGGCCTTGAGTGGTAATCGAGCCCTTCGGAAGTTCTGATTCCGGTGGAATTGACAGAGGGGATGATGCTCGATTGAAGGAAGTGGCTGATAGTGACGGTGGAGCGCGTCGGCAGGTCGGCATCAGGTTGAAGCAGTGGAGTTTGTTGCGGCGGATTTGGTGGCAGCGACTCCAGAGGTTGAGCGGTTAGGGATTCGGGTTAGAGATGTGGGGAGGACTGAGGAGGATTTGAATGGGTCGGGTAATTTTTTTTAGGAATTTGATTTCTATATCATGGGGCAACACGTTTGTCATTTGTCACCCCATGCGGAATGTTGACAAGTTCCTTTAAATTATTTGGAAGGAAGTGGGAGCTAGTTTAAGGGTTCATGTGAGAACTTGTTTTCTTAAAGAGCCAAAATTACGAAATAGGCATATTTTAAGGGGGCAATGTACAATTAACCCCATATAGTTAGAATTAGATCACAGAAATATAGCCAACAAAAAAAAGAGAGGATATTTTAGAGTCTAAATTCAACTTCAGTGTTGTCATAGTTTAAGTAAATCTGTATATATATTTCTGTGCCATTTGGTTTTACAAAAGTATTTATATTTTAAGAAAATGGTTTGCAAACTTGATTTTTAAATAGAATGTCTATACAGAATAATAAGATTTTGATATTTTTTTAAGTTATAATACACGGTGGCCAACGATTTAATTTAACATTGATAGTATTGCTTGACATTTTACTGTTGTCTTTGCAATATTTTTTTCATTAAGTACTTGAATATAGGTCTCATTTGGCTTGTTATACTATTTATATTTTATTTTTAATAATATGGTAAAAATAATTGTTGATTGTACCTTTTTTTGGAAGATAAAGTCTTTAAACTTACAGATCGGGTAATGTTGACTCACTTGTATTGGCATTCATACCTACAAAACTAACCACCTCCATTAATTTACGGCTCAAACTAAGTGTGTGGCACATGAAGATCGTTTGACTAGTTAGTCTTGACTTTTCGAGTAGACTCCATCGTAGTTCTCGCAGTTTAACTTAGTCTTGATGTCAAATTTCGCTCCGAGATAAAGATCGTTTGACCAGTTAAATCACCATCTAAAAACACACGCCTCAAATAAAATCGGACTAATTTCTCAAAAAGAAAAGCAAAATTTGGATAAACAGATACCGTCATTCCGCCTATTAAGCTAAGGGGATTGAAATTGAATTGTCAATCTCATTAAATTAAAATCTATTATCAAACATGGGCATAATAACCTTAGTTTGCTATATGCAACTTCTTGTACACAAATTAGACAAATACCATTCCATCACAAAATCACAAACTAAAACATACGAAATACAATTCTAACTATAGAGAAAAACAAAGGAAACTTCAAAATAAAACAATATATATGACCATCCAAAACACCATATCAAAGTCGATGACAGTAGAAGCAACAAAAGAGAAAACCTGATACATGCTTGAGTTCTTCTTCACCTTGTTGATGATGATCATGTCAGTAAAAGAGTCGATTGCTTTTCTTGCCGAAAATGCCACCGCCATATGTTGAATTGATGAGATGTAGGAGGAGGGGGAATTCTAGGAATACAAAAGAAATGATTGGTATACCAGAGAACAAGACCGTTGGAATAAGCACCCATCTCATATTGTAGCCGAACAACAGATACACTATGGAGCTAAAGGCAACCATCATGGCTGTTATGGACAAGAACAGAGTAACAAGTCCTATTATCAGCCTCTTGGGTAGAACAAAGAGAAAATCTTTTTCTGCGTAGGTCGAAGTGAGGATAGACAAGAACATCACCAGAGAAGTTGTGGATGTGAACAAAGAGAATGCATTTGAAATGGCAAAAACAAAGAATACTGTTTCATTTGATAAAATTGGGAGGCCATTCGCATCATTATTGCCTCCTGGAACACTGATTGCAGCCGCA
>BRYF01000020.1:18395000-18397500 GCA_030159135.1 Actinidia polygama
CAAAGATATGTGGCTTTGATGAAAAATATTGATAAACATAGAAAAATACATCTTTTAGTCAAATTCTCCCATATTTTAGTATTTTTTTATATTTTATTTGTTCAAATTAATTATTTTTTTGCGCAAATGCTTTTTAATAGTTTTGCAGATAAAAATGAGCAGTTGGGACAAAATTCTTGACCGATCGGACTGAAGCAAAGTCTGGCATGAGTCCGTAGCCATTGCGGAGATTCTAAGGCTCCGTTTGGTAATACTTAAAAGTCAAGCTTTTTTTAATCTTGTTATCAAAAAAGTCAGGATTTTTTAATTTTTTTTGCTTTTTTAACTTTACTTTAATTAAAACTAAGCCAAAAAACATTAGAGAAGCAAAAAAACTAACTATGATTTGCTTTTTTATTTATTTTAAGTAAAAAAATTAATCAAAAAACTAAAAAAAACTGATGCTAACGGAGCCTAAAGCTCAAAGTTGCTAACAACTTTTCATCTTTACTATTCATGTCATTATTACACCATGTGTGGGCAACCTCTTTATTTGACTCAAATGTCATCATGGCTTTTCACAAATTCAAAGTGTCAAGATGACATTTTTGCCCAAGCCATCCCTCTTTCTCCCTCTCCCTTGCGTCTCTATCCCCGTGTATATATATAAACTAGTGGGAGAATGTCCGTGTTATGCATGGGCGAGTAATTTGATTAACTAATAGAAAAAAATTATGACTACGGGTAAAATCGAAAAAAGAAATGGAAGCTAAGAGAAAAATCGAAAATAAAAAACGGAGGGAGGGCAAAATCAAAAACAAAATGGGTGATAAAAGCTACTGTGCACTCACAAAATCGGAAAAAAGAAATGGTTAGGGGAAAAATCAAAAAAAAAAAGAAAAAAAAAGGATGGAACAAACAAAAGAAATGGTTAGGGGCATAATCTGAAGAAAAAAAATTGGTGAGGGACAAAATCGGAAGAAAGAAATGGTTATGGGCGAAATCAGAAAAAAAAATGGAATCGGGAAAAAAATGATTAGTGGCAAAATTGGAAAAAAAAATTATTTCATGGTTCAAATTGACAAAATCAAAAAGCTCTGGGACCAAATTGAACATAACAAAATTTAAGGGTCTAAAATATAATTTACAACAACTCTAGGGACCAATCTATAATTATCAATAATTTTAGGGACTAATCTGTAATTAACAAAAATTCTAGGTACCAAATTATAATTATTAAAAGCTCTAGGGACTGGCACTGCAATTTACCAAAATAAAATTTGGAACAAGGGCAAAATGGAAAGAAAAGTTGGTGGCCACTTAGCACTGTGCACTCACATTTATTAGTATACTAGTGATAGTATGCCCGTGAGATGCACGGGCGAGTAATTCGATTAACTAAGAGGGTTAAAACCTTTCAACGTTCAGCAAGGGGCAAAATGGGCACAAAAAATGATAAAAAAAAATATTGTTCCATTCAAAAATATAAAAAAATGGTTAGGAACAAAATCAGAAATAAAGTTGGTGGTCAAATGAACATTGTTCACTCTAGGGACAAAACTGCAATAATCAGTAAATTTTGGGATCAAATTGACAAAATCAAAATATTTTGGAATCAAATTGAACATAACCGAAACCGAAGGGACCAATGTGTAATTATCAGTAACTCTAAGGATCAATCTGTAACTAATAGAAACTCTAGGGATCAAATTATAATTACTAAAAACTCTAGGAACTGAAATTGTAATTTACCAAAACAAAATTTGGAGCAAGAATAAAATTGAAAAAAAAATTGGTGGTCAAGTGGTTACTGTGCACCCGCATTTATATATATACGAGTGGGATTGCAGTAACTCTAAGGATCAAATTGAACATAACCGAAACCGAAGGGACCAATCTGTAATTATCAGTAACTCTAAGGATCAATCTGTAACTAATAGAAACTCTAGGGATCAAATTGTAATTACTAAAAACTCTAGGAACTGAAACTGTAATTTACCAAAACAAAATTTGGAGCAAGAACAAAATTGGAAAAAAAATTGGTGGTCAAGTGGTTACTGTGCACCCACATTTATATATATACGAGTGGGAGTATGCCCGTGCTATGCACATGCAAGTAATTCAATCAACTAAGAGGGTTAAAACCGTCCAACGTTCAGCAAGAGGCAAAATGGGCACAAAAAAAATGGTGAAAAAAAAATAATGTCCCCCTCCCCCTCAAAAAAAAATGGTTAGGGACAAAATATGCACGGGCGAATTTTTAAAATAAGCAATTCATTAATTAAGAACCTAATCTAATGAGTTAATGGGATTGTTCACGGACCAAACTGCAAAAATTAAAAAGTTTTGGGATTAAATTGACAAAATAAAAAAATTTTGGGACCAAATTAATAATAACCGAAACTTAAGGGTCTAAAATATAATTTAAAGCAACTCTAGGGACAAAACTACAACAATCAGTAAGTTTTGGGATCAAATTGACAAAATCAAAACGTTTTGGAACTAAATTGAACATAACCAA
>BRYF01000020.1:18402500-18405000 GCA_030159135.1 Actinidia polygama
CACCTTGCAAGTGTATGTCTGTATGATGGACCATGTGATTCACATTCGTCTACACACGTCAATGGACCCCACCCCACGATAACCGATTAAACTAGTTTCTAATCGGACAAGTTTGATGAGTGTCGAATTTTGTGGGAAATTACAAAATAAACCCCAAGATTTGACAAATTAAATTTTATATTTTTAATTTAAACAAATGAAATCTTGACATTTTAATATGTCACAATTCTAAGCATCCATCAAAATTTGATGGCATTAACTAGAGTAAGTCAAGTCAATTTTTGGTGGGCCAGCAAAAGGTACAAATACCATAATATCTTAGAAAAACTTTGTGGTATATAAGAAAGTAGTTAAATGGAGAAATCTCATTTATTGGGTTAGGTATTCATTTGACAAAATAATATTGCAAAAAAAATTCAATTTAGAGGGAAGTATGTACCTTATCCCCAATTTTGTGGTAATGAAAAGCATGCAGCAGCTAAGTAGGATTGTATCCCAAAAATAACAAAAATTTAGACAAAGATATGTGGCTTAGATGTCTTAGGATAATTAGTTTAACAATTTTTTTCTAAAGCATAAAAGTCTATAGGCTCGTAAGTTTTGTGAGTAAAGTACTTTAATTTAATGAAGAGTCTTTTTAAGGACATTTTAATTATTTTTGATGAACTTATTAACGAGGTTGTTGCTGCCACCAAAGTAGATAAATTTTAATGTTTGCTGTTTTGAACAGTGTTTTTTTTTAAAAAAATAAAATTATTTTTTTTTGCTGTCATACACAATAGATAAATTTTACTATTTACTACATTTTGAACAATCAATATTGAACTTAGACAAATTTTACTGCAACGAAAAAAATCGGCTATGATCAGACAAAAAAATCGCCAGCCAATTGTCGGAGCAACATGTTAGAATTTGATTTTTGACAAAGCATTGTGAACACATATTAGGACTAAAAATTAACTAAGTTTCATACTCTAAATTAAATAAACAATGATTTATTTATACTCCCCTAAATTAGTAGATGAATTTAGTGTATTCATTTGTTCAAAACCAAGTTGATTTAAATGAGAAATTATTTCTCAAAGAAGTACAATTGCAAAGGAAAAAAATGAGAATAAAAAAGTTTGTCCCACATTGAGAAAATAAAAGAAAATTAGTGAGTTTATTTAACTCAAGTTTGGCTTCTAAAAATTTGACCTTTGAGCACCTCAAGTTTTTAGAGGAAATGAATTATATTCAAAGTAAGTTTGATCCATTTAACATGTAGTTCTGACTCAGGTGTGGCTGTGCCACCGGTTCGGGTTTGGGCTTGGGCTAATTGAATATTAACTTTTTTGATAAAATTTATTTAATTATTTTAATTTTAAACAGTTAAAAATTGCACTTTCTTTTCGATATTTTACTTTCTTTCGTGAACGGTTACGACGTTCCGAATTTATGCGAAAGGAAAATTACAATTTCTTTACTGAATTTTTTTCTTTCTTTCACGAACATTCACAACGCTTTGGGTTTAAGCGAAAGGGTTTCTTCTGACCGAATAGGCTCCTGTTTGGCCAAATGGGTAGCTTCTGGCGAATGAATACCTCTTCTAAGATGTGTGACCCTCCAGAAAGGTACCATACCTCTTCTAAGAGGTATGAAAACTTCTTTATAAACCCATAATCATTCAGCATTTATTCATTTAATCTAAACAGTTGATAAGTGTTGAAAGTGCATAGCATCATCTTGTATTTTAGTATACATTTGAGAGAGAGAAAACCCTTGAAAGTTCGTCATGTTCTTCTGATTTGGAGTACTACTATTAGAAGATTGAAATTGTTCTATAAGTCGTACGTCAAATTCCGTAAGTACCAAGTGCGAAACGTAAAATGATTTAAGGATACTGAATCAAATTCATGCATCAACCATTACATTCTTGTAAGTTTTACTTTATTGTTAACTTTCTATGTTTGAAAATTTTATTAAAATTTCCTGTTTGTTTTTAAAACCAACCCACCTCTAGAGTTAACAGTGAAAGTGAGTAGGGATGGTACAGTGAGAAACTCTGCGAAAGTATAAAAAGTAACTGAGATACTTTTATCTAATATGGGTAAATGGAGTTTTGATATTAGCATGTTGTTAGATGAACTAACTGTGTTAAGAGAAGAGTGTGATGGTCCGTTGACCGAAAGCCTTGAAAGGTAGGCTTAATTTCACAAACTTCTAAATTATCGTTTTTTATTACTTTCATCTTCTTATTTAAAAAATAAATTATATTAATTTTTTAATTATTTAATTGTATCCCTTACAAATCTTATGTTACTAATCTATTTAAAATAGTGATGAAAATCAATCACATGATTGTCTATGTGCTTAAATTAAATATCATTGTATCTAAAATACCATTATTTTTTTAAAGAAATAAGTCAATACTTTATATACATAATTATTCAACCATTGTGAAAAAAAAATTAACCCTTATTCGTAACCTTTTAAATAGAGCGTTGATTTTTTTTTAAAT
>BRYF01000020.1:18410000-18412500 GCA_030159135.1 Actinidia polygama
AAACTTATAATTGTACACATCTTTGATTAATTGTTATCAATTTTACTTGGTACAATTAATACTTAGATCAATTGCATTTCAAGTGTTTGAAAACATATTAAAAAATCAAATTGGTAGTTTTAAAGATTGAAATTTAGAATTGTATACATCTTTAATTAATTGTTATCAATTTCACTTGGTACAATTAATACTTAGATCATTTGCATTCTAAGTGTTTGAAACCATGAAAAGAAAATCAGTATTGATTTCATAAACACATATTTAGATATAAAATAACATTTTTATTAAAAAATCTTTCAACCAATTTCATAATTACCGTGATAATTGGTTGAGTTCGTAAAAGGAGAAGGAATTAGAACATTTAAGCTATGAGACGACAAAGTACTTGAACCTTACTATTTTACATTTTGTAGTTTATATTTTCATTTACACCATTTACAAAAAGATACACAAAAACATATTTTACACTTTCTTTACTTACAACAAAATACTCAAATCTTGCAAACCAGCTCTCTGTGGATACGATCTCGGACTTCAAAGTATTATGCTGCAATGGTAAATTCCTATGCTTGAGAACTGAATTAAGATAGATAAAATAAACATCGAAAAGTGATAAGCAGTGGTATGACATGAAAATGTTTGTCATGGTTATCCAAGGTCATTCGTCAAACTTGGCATTGGCATTTCGAAACATTCTAATCAACACGTTATCGAGCCCTAATGACTCGGTTCATGACTTTTCAAGTAGACTCCATCATAGTTTTTGCATTTCAACGTTAGTCTCAATCGTTTGACCAGTCAAATCACCATCCAATTGCACACACCCCATATAAAATCAAACTAATTTCTAGTAAAGCAAAGCAAAATTTGGCTAAACTGACACAGCCATTGCGCGTATTAGGAGTATGTTCTCCATTTGATGTACATATACTAGGGATTGGACTCAATACCAATATCGAAAGAAAAATAGCAAAATCTAACCAAAAAGACATGAAATTGGGTGAGCCCGCTTCTTTTTCTTACATAACTTTCTCTTCGCTCACATCAACTCCACTCTCTTGTTTTCTCTTTTTTGAGGATACGCTAATTATTCATTATTCGGTTATTCTGAACCATAAACTAAGTCTTTATTACCACTAGCTTCATTTCTTTTTCTTTTTCTTTTTTTCATATCTCATTTTATCTTTCTGTTTTCTCTATGTTTTTCTATCTATATACACTTTTTGGGAACTAGACACATGGGGTAAACCGCACCTCCCCATCCACCCACCCACCAATCTCTTAGACTACTATAGAGTGGAAGAAAATCGAATGTAGATAAGGTGGTGGTTGACAAACAGTTACCAATAGCTTTAACGTTGCGTGGTTGAGCCTACAAGATAGCAAGGGTGAGAAAGACAACTCGTAGATGTTTTGAGGACGGCTCTTCGACGATCAAGTTAGTGACCAGAAAAAATAAGAGAACAGAGAGCAAGAGAGAATTTTTGGTTTTGGTTCTTGAAAGAGAAGGTAGAAGAGAGATAGTGGCATACCTGTGAGAGAAAGAGTGTCTGCCTTCTTTTATAGTGCAGTTCAGCGCATGTGCGGATGCACTAACTGCCATGTCAATGAGCAAGCGACTAACCCAATCATGCCCTTAAGGCTTGGTTGGTAGCTAGCTTATCACATCATAAGAACTCGAACCCAAGCATGCAGGTGGTAGAAGAAGCTTTTCGTGTACGCTACCCTATGATCTTGCAGTTCATCTAAGGACCCCTGTTGAGGTGAGCTCGCTGATCGAGCTGCCATGTTCAAACGACCAACTGGACTTACTGTAGAGCAACAACTCGGTGGTGGTACACGGTGGAGCTCGGCTAGGAGTACAGATGGATATTTTATCCCCTTATAGCTACGTTTATTAACATATTTTGAGCGTATGACTGGATTATTAGTCATGTGGAACACACTTTAACCACGTTCTAGTGCAACAATTAAACTCTAGACTAATAGTCCATTGGGACCGTTAATCCTCCAAACGTGGATGATTAGGAATCCCATGTGATTGGTATTACTAATCAAATCCCATGAGACTATTAATCCAAGGGATTAGGATTAGATTGTCAATCCCATTAAATTGAAATCTATCATCAAACATAAGCTTAATAACCTTAGTTTGCTATCCGCAACTTCTTTTCAACAATAATTTAGACAAATCCCATGCCATCACAAAATCACAAACTAAAACATACGAAATACAATTCTAACTATAGGAGAAAAACAAAGGAAACTTCAAAGTAAAACAATATATATGACCATCCAAAACACCATATCAAAGTCGATGACAGTAGAAGCAACAAATGAGAAAACCAGATATATGCTTGAGTTCTTCTTCACCTTGTTGATGATGATCATGTCAGTAAAAGGGTCGATTGCTTTTCTTTCCGAAAATGCCACCGCCAAAAATGCCACCGCCATACGTTGACGTGATGAGATCTCGGAGAAGGAGGAATTGTAGGGATAC
>BRYF01000020.1:18415000-18417500 GCA_030159135.1 Actinidia polygama
AAAAAAAATTAATCAAATCATAAAGTTTTCCAAAATATCTATCTAATCAAAATGGTAATTTGTGATTCAAATCGAAACACCCACTGTAGGATCAATATTCAATTTTTTTTCAAAACACTATTTATTTATAATTTTTTTATTTATTATCAATAAGTATTTTTTTTGAAAAATAATTGATCTAAATAATTTAATTTTTAAATACTCATAATCAAAACACACTTAAAAAATAAAAAAAAATCTCAATAATAATTTTTATTTTAAAATTGATCAAAATATTTTTTTTTAATTTTTAAATGCTCTTAATTTAATCATACTTAAAATATAATTTTTATTATCAATTTTTAAAAAAATATTATTTATTTTATTTTAATAAGTGTATTGAGAAAGAAATTTTAAACCCTTGAACATAAGGGCAATCTTATTATTTTTGCACAAAAAATTTGCTCAAAGAAAAATATTGACAATTGTTTCAAAAGTAAGAGATGTCAGTGTAATTTCAAAAAAACAAGGGACAATTAGTGAAATTTACCCAAATATTGTAAATACATTAATGCATGTAAATCAGTTTTCGTACTAATATCAATGAAGTATATTTTTCAGGTGACTTACCGTAAAATTCGGACGTTATTATAAACATGAGAAGCCACATGCCAGATAGGCCCTGGTAAGCAGGGAGGCACTTGTGCTTGGACACTGGAGGATCATCTTCAGTAACGCTTAATAAGTAGGAAAGGGTGTCCTTATGGCCATACATGGCCGCAATTTGGATCGGCAACCTATATTTTTTGGCACGAATGTGCAATAATGTCGGGTTTTTCTGGACCAAGACCATTGCAGCGGCCTTGTTGCCAACGGACGCGGCAGTGTTGAGGGCAGTGTAACCCTTATCGTCACACAACTCTAGCTCCTCCAACGTCATGACCTCCACCAAACTCTCCACGAAATGGAGTGCCTTTCTAGTCCCAACGGCTATGTGGAGGGCTGTCTCCATTGATTTAGTGATTGGAACTCTGATAGCGTCTTTATGTTGGGCAAAGAACCTTTCGGCACTCTCCCAATTCCCTGCTAGTGTAGCCTTGACCAGTGGTATATATCTCCAATATTCATCGCTTTGTTGCAATTTGTTCTCTGCATGCATGGATAAATAATATTCATCAAACATCAATGGTAGTCTAAGGTTTCTTTTAATTTGGGATGAGAATTTTTTTTTAAAATCTAAAAAATTAAGGATGATCTACTCGGTGTTGATTGATGATTGTAATTAAGCTAACCAAGTAAAAAAATAAAATTAGATCATTTTTTTTAAATGACATACAACCTAAGGAGTAATGATGACTAGTTTTTTTTCTGAAATATTACTCCCATTGTAAAATTGATAACAAAAAAAAAAAGTGATGTTGGAAAATAAAGCAAAAAACATTGTTTAATGAGGAAAAAATAGTAATTCGAAACCAAAAAAAATTAAGTCTATGTTTGGTATCACTTCTGTTTTCTATTTTCTAATTTTGTTTTCAGAAAAAGACTTTAAAAAATGGCCCCTATAGTTTTCCATGATAGTCATTTTGTTTTCCCCCTCTCAATATTAGTCCAATTCGTAACAGACGTTTTTTGATTGAAATGGCACCAGCTGCTAAAAAATATATATTTGTACTCTCTATACCCTTTTTTATTTTTCACTGCAACCTCACTATGCCTACCCTCTTCGGCAACCACCACTGGTGACTCGTTGCTTGAGGCAAATTTACTACCGGTGGCCGGCGACTTCTATGGCCAACAACTTTTTCGATAAATTTTTGGCGAACTTTTCCACAGAGAAATTTCGCAGCTCATTCAAGATTTATCTTTGGAAAGTTCGTTAAAAAGTCAAACAAGTGAAATTTCATTGTTCGTTCTAAAGATAAATTTAATTGTTTGTTTTCTATTATCAGAATACTAAAACAGTGAAATTTATCTCTAAAAAGTTCGTCAAAGGTTTGCCAAAAAAGTCATCTTTGGAAAGCTTCTAGCGACCGGCTACTAGTGGCGGCAATAATTTATCATTTTTTTATTAAATATTTAATAAGTAAATATATTTATAATTAAAAAGAGAGTAATACTATCTACACATAAAAAAAAAATCATCAACTTTTCGTTATGAAAAGATTATTACTAATCTCAACATATACTTTCTACTTTTCCCTTATCACGAATGCATGAATATTTTCATAAATTAGGAAGTTTACCTGATGATGGAGAAGCAGTATCCATGAGCACTTTGGTGTTGATAAGCTCTAACCAATAATTCAATTCTCTCTTTTTCATATGAATTATGGAGGATTCAAACACTCCCTGTTTATAGAACTGGAGAAAGTCAAGTCAACTTTTGGTGCATATCTTTGGAAAAATTTATGGTATGTCAGAATGTACATGAAAAGTAAGCAACAGCTACGTAGGAAATTAAAAACTTATTTATAAAATAATATTTTAAAAGCCTTCGAAATTTAAAAAAAAAAAAACTCAC
>BRYF01000020.1:18587500-18590000 GCA_030159135.1 Actinidia polygama
ATACAATCCTAAAACTCGCCTTACCAAACGACGTATATCGTAATCGTGACCCTTGTGCAATAATTCATATCAGAAACTGACATCTACACCTAGAATCACTACAATAAACTATTTTTCTTTTTCCTTCCGGTCTCTATTGTTTCTTCAGCTCTCGTTTGGACCACTGCTATAAGTAATGAGCTTTTCTTCCGAACTGTAACCATGAGATCCCCTTCCTGTAAGACTTTGTTCTACATGTTCTTCAACTTTACCTTCGCTATTTTCTTTGTCATCGTCAGAAGCCACCGATATGTGGTGGAAAGTCTCCTGTAGCACGATGTCCTTGACTACCTGTTCATGCAAATCTCACATAAATATGGAAGAACTCACTCACAAAAGAGCTAATTTTATGCACTGTGAGGAGAGAACTCACATGCTGACCACCACCAACAATGTCCTGAATGTTTTCTTTGACAACATTTCCAGGCGCCTCAATCTCTGTCTCTGTCCTTTCAAGCACGGCCGATCTTTCCTTGTCACCCTCCTCTAAAGTTAGCTTTTCTTTGGTTGTTTGGGTGGTAACCTTGCCGTACTCGGAAGCAGGCAAGAACTGATAAGGCTTTGCAGAGAAGCGAAAACATGAGTAACGGCTGCAATAGCCATCTGTCAAACAGAGAACGTATCAAATGACAAAAGAAATAGATAAAAAAGAAAACAGGGTTTTCATTATTCAACGGGATAGATGACCACGGTATTTTCATAAACAAACAGCTCTTTTTGAATATTACATTAGGATCATCGACACAGATATAATGTGTATTGTGGCTTCTACCTAACAGTGAGAAATGCTGAGAAAGAGAATTGTCTTATTTTCCATAGTTACATTTCTCATCATTTTGGATATGTATTTTTTCTTGTACCGAGATTAACAATCAAAATAAAAAGGGAAGAAAAATGAAATCACACTGTTTTAACGGGGGTGGGGGATGGGGGGTTCCATATTAATAGGCGTGGACATTCATAAAGGAGAATTGAGTTGTCCAGGAAGAAAGTGCTGCAAAAATTGTAGGAGTGGGTAGCTTCTATGCAGATCAGAAAGTCTTGCAATCCAATTTGAAATCTTCCTTCTTTGGGAAGAACTCCAATAGCACACAATAAAGCAATGCCGACACCTTAGCAAAAACAATAGCCTTGAAGCGGATAGACTTAGCAAGGGGTTTTATTGGTTGAAGTCTTTAATGAGTAACATTGTAAAACTGTACTAGGCAATACAATGCCCACATCAGGTGGAAGTTCATTACCACTACGATGTACGGGTACCTGCAAGTATTAAATACCTATGTTACATGAACTCTCCTAAAAGTAAATAGTATCCGTGTCGGACACTTGACACTCATCGCGGTAGGTATGGGATATGTGTCCGACATTTTTAGTTGGACACTCACCTAAGAAGTGTATATAGTAATTCAAGTTCACAAAAGAAATATGTTAAAAAATTCAAATTATGCATGGAATTTGCTATGACACCTTGCAAACACTACTTGGCCAGGGAAATAAAATAAATATACTAAGACATAAATATTTTGTCGTGTCCATATATCCTTGAAATGAGGGAATGAGAAATAGATTACTCTGACACTTGAACACGAACCCACACTCGATACCCATACCTGAGTTCATGTAACATAGTTAAGCACCATAAAAGTTGAGGATAAAAATACAAATAAAAACTAGGGAAGTATAATCCACTTTATCGCAAGTTTCTCTAAAAGGCAAATTAATGGACATGAGACGAATTAACCTCGAATAAGTTGAAACAGGTTAATTTTTCGTCACATGCAAAACAAAATTGGCAATTCAAGTCTTCCATAAAAAAAGGTATTTGACTTTATGATCAAATTATACTTTCAGGGAAGATATCAAGCCATTGGACAAAAGAAGAACTGAAGACAACATACCATAGCTTAATTATGACTGAAAAAAGTGTGCGTCATGTTGGAAGCAATATTGTTATCCCTCTCAACATAGTTATAGTACTTGTATGCGCGCACGCACAAAATCTCCCTAATAGAAGCTATGTTAATTTGTAAGCAGTACATACCCACAGTACCACTTGAACTCCCCATCCCCACATACACCAAAGAGCTCCAGTACGAATGCCAAGAATGCGCAAACAGTCTTCAAAATCATCTGGGCTATCCAGAAAAGGGCAGAGTTCAACAAACCCAAACACCAAATTGTGGAAAGAGAACTTTGGGGGACTTGCATACTGTACAAGACAAAATTTTCTATTGTAAGCAAGTCTTTTCCAAGCGCATGTGGTTGGAGAAAGAAATTGCAAAATGTTCTTTGCCGTGACTTTGGTTTCTCATCTGCCCCTTCTAATAATGGCTTGCTGAGTAGGTTTTTTTTATTCATCTTCAAGTAGTTCTATCACTCTTTGTTGACCAATTAGTACAAATATATATCTGTCAATGCAAGAAAAGATTTCCAAGGATCATCCAGAGCTCAAACAGGCATT
>BRYF01000020.1:18630000-18632500 GCA_030159135.1 Actinidia polygama
TCCGTTTATTACAACAATAATTATATTTATTTTGTGAAATCTTTCTTCACTCGTATTTTTTTGGCACTGCAATGGTCCCATAATTTGGATTCAAATTTATTTTTTTTAGATTTTCAAAATGAATAGTTCAGATTTAGTTGGTTATGTGAATTTTACAAGCTAAAGTGAATCTTAATCATTTATTTTTAATTTTGTAAAATTTTTGTGGTCCAAATTTTAAATTCGCGTGGCTTCTTTTTCTTTTCTTTTCTTTTCTTTTTCATCATGATGGTGATTTATTCAAAGAGTAATTTTTATTGATAATTATTTTAGTTTTTTTATTAGGGTTTTTGTTTATGGTTTACTTAATTCTTTTTATTTTTACAAAATTATTTTTTGATAACTCAATATCCGCAACAATGACTGACTAATTCAGGCAATTCCACCATTCATTAGAAGAAGTCTCAATTAAAGTTAGAGCAAAGTCCCATGTAAACTTACCTAAAGAATTATTGACAAGTAAATTTAAACATGTGAGTTTCTTAATTGTGATCAACCTCCCACTAACTAACCTTAACTAACCCACGTAAATATTGAAAAACTAGAAGAATTGGTGCGTTAAAAGTTGTGAAAAGTGAATGGTATTAAGATATAATTAATCCAAAATGCATTTAATTTATTTGACTGCATTAAATGCATATAAACAGGTGTATCATAATCAAAATTGAATTTTACTAACAACTAATCAAGTGACATTAGATAAGAATACATAAAATACTTATATAATTATTATCTGTTTAATTTCATAAATAAATGTATAAATATTTTAAAAATTCTTAAATCAATGCTCCAGCCTCCACGGTAATCGTTAGCATTTTAATTCACAACTGGCGTGAATTTTTGACCCAAACTAGCGGACAAAAATAAATAAATAAAGCAAGTCATGTGGAAATGTTAGCCTCCCATCAAAGTGCGAAAGATTCGACACGTGTCGAGAGATGCATGAGTGGCCCATCAACTTCAGCACACCCTCCTAGTTCCCATTTCCACAACGTGGCGAGTTTTGGTTGGGTGGAGGAACGTGCAACTGCCGTTTGCTTCTTTGATATTACATTTTTTTAACGTGAGGGGTGGCCCACTCCCTTCCGTTATTTCTCGTAAGCAAATTGTTGTTCCCACCCCCCGTGTCACGGGATGGGACTTGTTTGGCTTGTTTTGGTCCAAATTGCCCCCAACCCTCTCTCTCTCTCTTTCTCTCATCATCTCTTCTCTCTCTTACCTATTAAATTTTTTTAAATAAAATTTTATGATTATTTATTACAAAAAAATAATTAAAATTTTATATATTTTTTACTTTTACATTCCAAATGTTTATATTAATTTTTAAGTATAGTCTCAATTTTTTTTAATATCAGCTCTTTTACCTATTAAATTTCTTTTAAATAAAATTTTATGATTATTTATTACAAAAAAATAATCAAAGTTTATAATTTTTTTACTTTCACATTCCAAATGTTTATATAAATTTTCTAAACACATAAGAATTTACTTAATAAACTTTTTTTGTAATACCATCTCCTTTTTCGATTTTTGTTTTAAATTTTTAAATACTTAAAATTTTGGCAGTAATTTAATTTATCAAAAAAATAAAAAAAAAACTGAATTTGGGAGTAGAAAATATTATTAAAAAAAATTATGTTACTTAATTTTGTATTAAATTTAATAAATTGGGAGAGATTTTTAAAAAATATTAAAATTTCTGATACATATTTTTCTTGTATAAAAAAAGTGGAGATGGGAGTAAAAGAAATTATAAAATTTTATCATAAAATTTTTTTAGATAAGAATTAGAAAGGCGAAAGTGAAAAAAAATTTGCTCAACTGCGGTGACATAGAGTTCGAAGAAGTGACTTTTAGTAAAGTGTTTCTGAATTGTAAAAATTATTGTCATTTTATTAAACACTAATCATAAACGACGTAATTTTATGATTAAAAAAATACACAAAATGATATTATTTTGTATATTTCAAAACACTAAAAAAAATAATCACTTCATCGTCTCAATATTATATGAATCAAGATATAGATGCTTGTTTGATGTGGTAAAAATAAATGGCTCATTTCCGTTAGTTTTTTTTTTTCTTTTATATTTTTGTAGTTTTTTTTTATTAGTTTTGTTTTTTTGTAGTTTTTTTGATAGTTTTTTTATCAAATGTATTTCTTTATTTTTAATTTTGTTTAATTTTGATAAATAAAATTGATTAAAAAAACTAATAAAATAAAAAAAACTACAAAAAATGGGGGAGAAAAACTGAAAAAACAAAACTAAAAAAAAATCTAAAAAAAAAACTACAAAAAACTGAAAAATAAAAATAAAAAAAGAAACAAACTAATAAAAAAAAACACAAATTCAGAAGTAAAAGTAAAAAGAAAAAAAATAGAATCAAGGGGTATTAAAATAAAAAATGAATAAAATAGTTGAATGGCTATAAAAAAAATTTGATAAAATTTGATAATTTCT
>BRYF01000020.1:18667500-18672500 GCA_030159135.1 Actinidia polygama
GGGGTGGCGCCAGGTCAGGTACCTCCTGATGGGGTTAACTGACCCCATCAGCCTTTGAAATATGTTTAATTTTTTTTTTTAATGTTAAAATGTTCAAAAAAAAAAATTTAATGTTATATATCTGTTTTAAAAAAAAAATTAACCCATAAAAAAAATAAAAAATACCCGTGATACCATTAATAAAAAATTCTAAATGCATATGATTTTAGTTCGATGTGTCTGTAGTGATGGGTTCATTTCTGAATGCATGTCATTCCTCATTTCGGTGAATTTTCGTACCCTGCACTTGCAGATCATCCGCATTTTGACAAATACTCCTCCTCCATCTATGTATGAGATGACGTAATGTAAGTGTAGGAGGTCATGCGTGACGTGGAGTTGATTGTGAAAGGAAAAAGACCGTTAGAAAATAAAACAGAGTCAGAGTCAGAGTCAGTGCGGAACAACTGCCATCACCATCACCATCACCATCACCCAGGAGATTGATTTTGGAGAGACGCGGTTGATGCTGTTTCTAAGGTGAAAAATGCAAATTCATTCATTCCTGGAAAATACTATGGGTACTTTAATATTGTATCTCAAATGCATCCCATATTCAGTTAATTCAAATGTTTCACCTTACCTAAATGTGCATTTGAGGTGCAATATTGGGGTACCCATAACACTACTCTTCATTCCTCCTCAGTAAATTTAAGTCATTAATTTAATATTATAAAGAATGGAAAAATTATTTATCTTCAATAAAACAATATTTATTCAACATATATATAAAAGAATGGATGAAAACGTTACAATTTGGAAAAAACCAAAGAAACAACTTTGCCAGAATTTGACAAAATGGGAGCTTCGACTTTTGTCTCTGTGTAATAACTTTTTTTAACGAATAAATTGATAAGTTGGACATTTTCGGCACACCAAACATGCTTGTTTTTACTCTTTTGTTGCGGAGTCAAGAGAGGAGCATCCCGCTAGTTTGTACATTGCTCACGTGTGGGTATCAATTAAATTCGTTCATTTTGTGGGTCATCGTGCCAAAGGCCAACGAATTGGATTATTTAAAGGTTTTGAAAATGTCAAATCAATTGTGTTTTTTTTTTCGATTTTGACACATCATCAAACATTTTTATGTATTTTAAACAATTTAGTACACATTTTTAAATACCTTTCAAACTTTCACTCAGATCATTTATCATAGGGATGGTAATGAGGCGGATTCGGGATGGGTTCGTCCTCCCCCACCCCTGCCCGGTCCCGATTAAGAAAATTCTCCCCCACCTCCATCCCAAAATTGTGACGAGTTGGGAATTTTTCTCTCACCCCCCGCCCCGTTTCATTTAATAGTTTTTTTAATTATATATATATATATATTATATATATATATATAATTATTGATATATATATATAGTAAGGATATTACGGTATATTTTTAAAAAAATAAGAATATTTTTGACTATTTACACATAATCGGGGTAATCGGGGGATTCGGGGTGGGTCGGGCTAAACCCGAACCCGCCCCGATTATTAAACAGGTTATAATCCCCCCCTCCCCTCCCACCCCTACCCCTATTTATTGAGACCCCCAAACCCACTCTATTAGGGGCGAGGCAGGACCCGAAATAATTGAGTCAAATTGTCATCCCTATTTATCAAGCTATTATTATTACAGATAAAAGAGAAACTAATTCTAACCCAGTTTGGATTAGTTTTTTTTTAGATTTTATAATTACTTTGATTTCGAATTTCCAATAAGTTTTTTTTAATAATTTAATCATTTTTTTTACTATTATGGTTCTTCCTAACAAGAAGAGTTTGAAAATATAAAAAATTCAACTAATTTGAAAAAACACTACTTAGGCCAAAAAATATTATTTTTACTCGATAAATTAGTTTTTTTTTTTTTTATCTTTAATGGATTTTTTACTCAAATCTGAATAAAATCTTTATATTTTTCATATTTCTCTCATCAAAGAGGAATTGAAAAAACATAAGATTTTGATTCAATTATGAAAAAATTCACTAAATTAAAAAAAAACTTAAACACCAAAACAACTAAAAAAATCTTAAAAAGGGACCAATCAAGATACTTATTTCCTCAATAAAATAATGTTATTGACCCACACAATCTAATTTTCTAGCTTTTCCAATTGATAAATATTTTTAACAATTATGGAATTTGTTGTTCAAGTTGACTTTGAAGTGGTACAAAATTTTAGATTCCATTTTCTCTTTTTTGAAACTGCGTTTTTTTTTTCAATACGACTTCTCAAGAGAAACCATTTCAGCTTTTTAGAAAGAAAATAAATTACCATCGATTATTTGTTACTATAAAATGTCTTGTATTTTTCTCAAAATTACTAATAAACTTTCTCAAAAGACAAATCAGGGAGAAGTGATAAGCTATTATGTTTCCGTAAAATTATGCTAATCTCCCCTGAGGTTTACTAATAATACTGATTCTCCTCTTAAGTTTCAAAATTACACTAGCTTCCCTTGTCAATATTTATCTCTTCATAGTACTTACGTAAATGTCAATTACCTCGTTAACCTTCTGTCTAGGGTTAAAAGATCTTGTTAATCTCACGAAAACGTTGTCATTATCTGTCCATCCCTAGGCGGACATACTCAACACAGCCTCTTTTCTTCCTTCCACCATGATGGCTTCATTCTCACAATCACCATACTCATCATTCTCATCACCAGAATCTCTCTCCACCAACCCCCCCCCCCCCCCAGCATAGGGTGAGGAGGAAGGGGCATGTTTTACGGTAGCTAATGTGGCACATTCGATTCTCATATGCATTTCACCTAGGTGTTTTTCATAAACGAATATTGTAGACTAAAATCATGGTTAGAATGTGCAGAATTCTGTGCTTGACAATTGACATCATCAAAACATAGTTGGTGTAACGGTCAACTATTAAAGTGTTGTTTTTTGGGAGGGTTTGTTAGTGTAATTTACCCTACCTTCCAACACCTGAAAATGATCTATTTGACATGTGTCCTGTAGTTGTAGTGTTGGGAGTTTCCAGGACCCCGCAGATTTCTCCACGAGGAATTAAACTCTCACGTACTGCAAAACCACCGCGTAGTCCGACCCCCACCACCATCCGCCACGTTTACTCTATCTCTCCTTTCTCTTCAATTATTCAAATCAACACGCCCAGTTGACCCCCTTCCTGGGTCCCACACATCCACGACAATTAAAGAAATGTTTCTCACTATCCCCACCCGTACATATTTATACAGAGTGCCGCCAATTCCCCACTCCATCGAACTCTCTCTCTCTCCCTCCCCAAACACAACACAATCAGATTCCACTCTCCAAATTCGCAATCGACAAGTCATTTCAGGAAACAAACAGGGTATGGAGAAACCGGAGACATCCAAACAAGCTGAGAGGAGTACTAGGGATGAGTCCAAGTACAAGGGGGTTCGGAAGAGAAAGTGGGGGAAATGGGTTTCTGAGATTCGGTTGCCAAACTGCCGTGAGAGGATCTGGCTGGGGTCCTACAACTCGGCGGAGAAGGCGGCGAGGGCCTTCGATGCCGCCCTCTTCTGCCTCCGCGGCTCCTCTGCCAAGTTCAACTTCCCGGAAAACCCTCCGGATATCGCCGGTGGCCGGGCCCTCACCCCCGCCGAGATCCAGGTCGCCGCAGCCCGGTTCGCAAACTCGGAGCCCGGAACAAGCCGGTCTCGTCGTTCTTCCTCTTCTTCTTCCTCGTCGTCCTCTTCGGAAATGCACGTGGAGTCACCGTCGCCGTCGGTTTCGGATGGGGTGGCTCCCATGGGGACCGAAACGCCGTTGGATGGGTCGTTTTTAGACCTTTTTAAGACCATGGGCTCGGAAAATACTGGTCCCGGTTCATTTGATATATTCCCTGGATTTGATGATTTCTCCAATGAATTTTTCGTGCCGCCATTTCCCAATGTGGACTACGGAGAGGAGAATTGTGATGGAAGTCTCACACAAGATTCATTCCTGTGGAATTTCTAATTCAATTTGTAAAGAAAATGCTATGGTTACATCCAACTTGCACTCCAAATACACACTCATAGCATTACCTGTTTGCCAAAAGGATAAAAATTGGATCAGAATTCTGGAAGTTTTTTGTTACTGGAATTGCTGACATTTTTTCTTAAAATAAAAAACCTTAAATGGGGTATGGGGTTGACCACAATTTTTTCATGGTCAACCTCATTATTTTTGTTCACTCAGCTATCTATTTGTGGAGGTACAAAAATATACAAGTTCAGTGGTCAGGTCTTGTAATGTTTGTCGATTCTTTACCACATTTAATTAATGCAATAGGCTTCTTATTAATATAATTGTTCAATTCTTAGCTTTTTTTAATTACGGGAGTTTGTGTCGTTAATTGTCCAAGAGTACAGAAAGTGTGATTTTTGGCTTTAGCTCATAAAATAATCTCAATTAAAATAACACTCGCAAGCATATTGTAATATCCAACGATGTTTCTTTAGCAATGAATATCAACATGAGTGCTCTAAATTATTTAGAATTGTAATTATTTAGACTCAAATACAAACATTCCACAATTGAAAAGTCTCGTCTCATCTATTACAAAAAAATGTATCATGTGAAAACATTGTGGGTTCTGATGATTTGGAGACTATAGACAGGTTTTATAGGATGGAACTTCTGTATATTTTCATTGACAAATTTAGTACAATAAATTAACTTGAGACATTATCACAAGAATTTAGAAAAGAAAAAAATACGATTTTACTGTTTTATGTTTTATTTAAATTAATTTATATTACTACAAAAATCAAGTATACATTTCAAGTAACCACAAAATAATCAAGTAATATAGAAATAAAATAATTGAGTGACAACAACGTTTTATACATTTCATTTCTCGCATTTGTAACCACAAAACTATTCGTAAAAATTATAACTAAGCCTATCTATCGTATTATTTTCAACAGATAACTAACTAACCCATCTAATTAATCAAATTCTATTTTTTTTTTGTTTTGTA
>BRYF01000020.1:18700000-18705000 GCA_030159135.1 Actinidia polygama
CATGAGCATACACGTGCGCACGCATGCACAGAGAACCAAAATACTTAGCCAGGAAAGCAAAAAAAATTGAAATTTGGACAAAAATAGGTACCTCAGTAGCCTCCCCTGGAGAATCATACTGTATAATACATCTATCTTTCGGAAAATCCAGGCCTCTAGCAGCTAATCTGTGGACAAGAGGAGCTGATTTCTCTGTTTTGAAGGATTGGAATGTAGTTCTTGTTGGGAAATTAGACGCTGCTAAATTCCACCAATGATTTTTCCAGGACCTTGAGATTCAGTGGCTCAAGAGAATAAATAAAATGCAATTCAAATGGACAGAATGAATGTAGAGAAATTGACACAAGACGAGGATATACGTGGTTCACCAATTTGGCTACGTCCACGGCTCACACCCACTTTCACTAAATAAATATTGTGTTTACAAATTGTGTATCACACAAACACACACTGTGTATCACCCACACTCAAAAATACTCACTCCGTATTTTTTGGCTCACAAACACAACACTATATTCTCTCCCTACAATTGCTCTCAAATTGCACACTTGCAATTTTTCTCTTACTCTCTAGGTGATTCTTCTTCACATATCCTTCCTTTGCCATTTGATGGCTTTTTATAGCAAATGGAGGGCACAAATAAAATTCATAAAGATAGGTGAGTGGTGGGGTTTTGTCTCCATTATTCACAAAACATGGATTGCATGTTTCATGGCTTTATCTCCACAAAACATGAGTTGCATGTTTCATGGCTTTATCTCCATCATCCACAAAACATGAGTTGCATGTTTCATGGCTTTATCTCCATCATCCACAAAACATGAGTTGCATGTTTCATGGCTTTATTCTCCATTATCCACAAAAGTCTCCATTCTTTAACAATCTCCCACTTGGAGACTTTTGAACTGCAACTCATCCATCGCATCTATCAGTGAGCTGGGTGTGAGACTCTCTTGTCTTCTATCCTTGAAGACCTACTGAGGCTGAGCACAACTTTAGTTTCTCTGTAGTAACTATCTTGGTTAACATGTCAGCTGGATTCTTACTGCCCTGGATCTTCTCAAGTATTAACACCTCATCTTCTAATAAAGATCTGACGAAGTGATAACGAAGTCCTATATGCTTGGTCCTTGAATGAAATGCTGAATTCTTTGCCAGATATATAGCACTCTGACTGTCACTGTGCAAAATATTCTTCATCTGTTTTAGACCCAATTCTGCTAACAATCCCTGTAACCAGATCATCTCCTTGCTGGCCTCGGTCACTGCTACGTATTCTGCCTCTGTAGTAGATAAGGCAACGATCTTTTGCAATTGTGATGCCCAACTAACTGCTGTAGTACCCACCGTGAAGATGTAACCGGTAGTACTCCTCCTATTGTCTACCTCACCAGCAAAGTCCGAGTCTACAAAGCCTTGTAGTCTCAATTCTCCTTTTCTGAAACATAAGCATTTTTCAGTGGTGCCTCGTAGATACCTTAGTATCCACTTGACTGCTTCCCAGTGTTGCTTTCCAGGATTAGTCATGAATCTGCTCACAGCTCCCACTGCATGAGCAATATCTGGTCTTGTGCAAACCATGGCGTACATGAGACTTCCAATGGCTGAGGCATATGGAACCTTAGCCATGAAGTTCCTTTCTTCCTCCGTCTTGGGTGTCTGTTCCTTGGATAGTCGAAAGTGACTAACCAAAGGTGTACTAACTGCCTTAGCATCACTCATGCTGAACCTTTTCAGAACACGCCCAATGTACTCCACCTGAGATAACTGCAAAGTACCATTTGGCTTGTCTCTGTTGATTCTCATCCCAAGAATCTGCTTTGCTGCGCCCAAGTCCTTCATGTCGAACTCACTCGACAGTTGCTTCTTCAATTTTCTGATTTCGCCCATGTCGGATCCTGCTACTAACATGTCATCGACATAAAGTAGCAAAATAATGTAGCTGGACTCAAATCTTTTGAAGTAGCAGCAATGGTCAGCATTGCATCTGAAATAGTTGTTTGTCTGCATAAACCTGTCAAACTTTTTAAACCACTGCCTTGGAGCCTGTTTCAATCCATACAAACTCTTCTTCAATTTACACACGAGCTTCTCATTTTCATTTTCTGAGAAACCCTCCGGCTGCTGCATGTATATCTCTTCCTCAAGATCACCATGGAGGAAAGCAGTTTTTACATCTAACTGCTCAAGGTGCAAGTCTTCTGCTGCAACAATGCTTAAAACTGACCGAATGGTAGTCAGTTTCACAACAGGTGAAAATATGTCGGTGTAGTCGATTCCTTCTTTCTGCTGGAAGCCTTTGGCTACAAGTCTTGCCTTGTACCTCTTGGTACCGTCATGTTCCTCCTTGACTCGATACACCCATTTGTTGTGTAAGGCTTTCTTTCCCATGGGTAACTCAGCTAGCTCCCATGTCTTGTTAGAGATAAGGAACTTCATCTCTTCTTTCATTGCAAACTCCCACTTGCTAGCATCCTCCACCTGACATGCTTCATCGTAACATTCAGGTTCTCCAGCATCAGTGAGTAGTAAATAATTCATGTACTTTCTGTTTGGTACAAGAGGCCGTGAAGATCTCCTTAGTATAGGAGATGGAGATGGAGACTGTGGTGGATCAATCTGTTGTGTACTACTCTGGGGTGTCTGTTCCTCTAATTGAGGACTCTCATTGGCTTGTTGCACTATACTTTTATCTGGAATATCATCTGGATCAACATACATAGGATCACCCAGTGTTACACCACTAGACTGTAGTGCATCTCTGTCTTTGTACATCACCCTCTCATTGAATATCACGTCTCGACTTCTGATCACCTTCTTGGTCTGGTCATTCCAGAATTTGTACCCAAATTCATCTCCACCATATCCGATGAAGGTGCATTTTAGTGACTTAGGGTCAAGCTTTCCCCTAGCCTGATCACTAATATGCACATATGATACACAACCAAAAACTTTCAAGTGTGAAAGTTTTACCTCTTTTTCGCTCCAAACTTCCTCTGGTATTCTGTGCTCTAGTGGAACTGATGGTCCTCGGTTGATCAAGTAGGCTGCTGTGTTGACTGCCTCTGCCCAGAACTGCTTGGGCAATCCTGCATGTATCCGCATGCTTCTGGCTCTCTCAGTCAATGTTCGGTTCATTCGTTCTGCTACGCCATTCTGTTGCGGTGTCCCTTGCACAGTCCTCTCTAGTCTGATGCCATTTTCATAACAGAACTTCTTGAACCCGGTGTCATCATATTCACCACCATTGTCGGATCTCAACTTCTTGATTTTTAGGCCTGTCTCATTTTCCACCATGACTTTCCACTTATTGAATACTTCGAACACTTCTGATTTGTATCTCAAGAAATAAACCCACACCTTCCTGGAATGGTCATCAATGAAAGTCACAAAGTATGACTTCCCGCCAATGGATGAGACAGTAGCTGGGCCCCAAACATCCGTGTGAACTAGCTCAAGCTTTTCTTGCTTAGGCGGTCTGCCACTCTTTGTGAAGCTAACTCTCTTCTGCTTCCCAAAGATACAGCTTTCACATAAGTCAGTGTCAACTGACTGTAGGTCTGGTAGTTTTCCCTTGGAGTGCATGATCTTGAGCCCCTTGTCACTCATGTGACCAAGTCTCTGGTGCCATAGGTTTGGATCGTCCTTGCTGTCTGCAACTGCAATTGACCCACAAGTGTTTGCTGTCATATAGAGTGTACCACTCTTCTGGCCACGAGCAACTGTCATTGCACCTCTGGAAACTTTCCAAGAATTGCCATTGAAGGTTGTGACATAACCTTCGGTTGCTAACTGACCTACTGAGATCAGATTTTTCCTTAAGTCAGGAATGTGTCTCACATCCCTTAGCTTCCACACAGATCCGTTCAGCTTGATCTGTACATCGCCCTTGCCAACCACGTCACAAGGCTGATCATCACCAAGGTATACCTTGCCAAGGTTGCCTAGAGAATAACTCATTAAGAGTTCTTTGTTGGAGGTCGCATGGAAGGAGGCTCCGGAGTCTAACACCCATGACTCCGACTTGTTCTCCAAAGAGCATATCAGTGCATCGTCTGTCTCTTCTGCTATGATGTTTGCTTCCGTCTTTCCTTCTTTTTCTTTCTTCGGGGATCTACACTGATTTTTGTAGTGCCCGGTCTTGCCACAGTTCCAACATTTGATCACCTTCTGGTTCTGATTTGAATTGTTGGAATTTTTGGGATTTCGAGATTGCGACCTTCCATTTCTGGATTTGAACCTGTTGCGCCCTCCGCTCCTGTTTGAATCTCTGCCTCTGCTTTCTACGTTTAAAGCTAACGTCGAGGTGGAAGCACCATTTGACCGATTTCGAATTTCTTCAGTCATAATTGTGCTAACTACATCATCAAACTTCAGTTTTGTCTTTCCTGCAGATCCGCTGATTGCAGTAACTGTGCCTTTCCAACTCTCAGGCAACTGTCCGAGAATTAAACAGGCACGTATCTCATCAGTGAAAGACATGTCCACCGCCTCTAACTGGTCCGTCACTTCTTTGAACACGCTGAGATGTTCTCTGAATTGTGCTCCTTCTGACATCATCATAGTAAATAACTTCTTTATTAGATGAATTTTATTTGCTGCAGAAGGCTGTTCGTACATACTGGAGAGGGCCGCCATGAGAGACGCAGTTGTCTTCTCATTTTTAATGTTGTAGGCTACTGACTTTGACAGTGATAGCCTTATGGTTCCGAGAGCTTTCCGGTCCAGCAGCTCCCAATCTGATTCTTTCATTTCCATTGGTTTGTCACCCAAAGGTAAATAAAGATCTTTCTGGTACAAGCTGTCTTCTATTTGCATTTTTCAGAATCCAAAATTTGTGCCGTCAAACTGAGAAATTTTGGACTCTTTCTCTGACGCCATTGCTCCCACTCGAACAAAAAAGGATGATTACAAAAAATTACTTTGCGGAGTAATTTTTAGTAAATGCCGGTTCGCCAACCAAAGGCTTTGATACCAATTGTTGGGAAATTAGACGCTGC
>BRYF01000020.1:18760000-18762500 GCA_030159135.1 Actinidia polygama
GAAACAGTTGTATGAACATCTCGTTTTTGACTTCACTTCTTTCAAAGTGGAGTGAAAAAATGAAGAGAGGAAGAACGTGGCTCATTGGAGTTTGTCTACCAAATTCATTCGATATTGTGTGCTAAAATCTCTTTAGGATAAGTCAGCATAATTCAAAAAAAAAAAAAGTGTATCATGCATAACATAAATATTAAATAACTTATATATTTATATATATATATATATATATATATATAATATTAATTAATAGAGTTACTATTGCTCATGTGCTACTAATTGTAAGCTGGGCATAACTTATAATAGGAGTTAGGATTTATCGCATAGCAACCTCTCAATTTAAGGCCCTTATTTAAAATTGATCAGGTACTAAAATAAGTCTACTAAAAGACAAAAATAATATAAAAAATTCATTTTATCCTAAACTAGACTAGACTTTTAATAATGATATCACATATCTAGAATTTATATCCAAAGAATACCCCATAATTATAAATATATATATATATATATATATATACCAAATTCTTTTTGATTGATGTAAATATATATATACCAAATTCTTTTTGATTGATGTAAATTCACATGACACTAACTTTAAATCTGATACATTTCACTTTTTTGATAAAATTGTGGGTAAAAATTCCTGAACACAACAATATTGTTGTACTTTGAAATACAGTTTTCAAGTCATGGAGGCTAATGACCAGCATTTGAATTGTCCTTGGCACTTCCGGAAAAACACAATGCCCAGGGTACGTACTTCTAATCATAATCGTGGGGTATGTAAAAATCTGTTTTGACCATTGAAATTTCATGGGTGGACCGACCCACTATCTGCAAATACCACACCCCATATGGAGTCAAGTTTTTTAACTCTAATATATGTACATCTCACATATTTTAATAAAATTTTATATATTTTTTGCACATTAATCACTTTCCATTATGATGTTATTTTTTTTTTTACTTTCTATTAATTTGTGTATAATACTTTTTTCGTCTTAATTTGTTTGTTCATTCTGGAAAATAAATCTAACTTTATATATAAGGAGTAGCTAAAAAAAAAATTAGAATTTTCACATCAATTTAAAAGTAAAATGGTAAAAAAAAAGTTGATAAATACTTTGGTAGTTGACTTTTCAGAGTGGACAATCATTTTTAGATATCCAAAGTGGGGTGAGATGGACAAATATATAAAATCAGACGGTGGGAGTATTTGGATATTATTTGATGTATCGATCCATTTACATGGCCAATCAAATGTGTTATGTGAAACCCATCAAATGATGCACACAACGCTATACCCAAATTTAGAGTATAAATGTAGTCACCATGTATAACAATATTATTAAAATATATTATTTTAGGTTTTAGTTGGGGCCGTGATGGAAGGGTTAAGCTTACCATGCAGATATATATGCTTTAAAAGGTCATAGGTGGTGTTCTCAATTAATTTTGAAGAAATTAAACCAACCCCATATTCAGATGCTTATAAATATATGAATATATGTATAGAATCAGGATTATATGCCATCTTGTAGAATCAGGATTATATGCAATCTTGTTTTGGACTACATCAGTGGAGTTCAAGCATTTTGAACTTTGTTTTGAGTCCGTTTTTATGATTCAAACCATTCATATTGCAGACCTTGTGAGAACTTTAATACTATAAAAAATCACGTTGATCAAATACAGATAAATAGTTGATCAATATCAATTTGTCTAAAGATAAAGTGGTATAATTTGTGTGCCACACTTGTTAAGTTATAAAATAATATTGAACGGATCTGAACTCCGATCAATGTGATTTTTTACGGTACTAACATTTATGGCGGACTTTACAATATGAACAATATGAATAACTTAAAACGAGATCCAAAATACTTGAATTGCACCGGTATAATTTATTATCTAAATTAAGAGAAGCCACGGCCTTGTGTATAAGGTTACATATAAAGAGTGAAGGGGCCTTCTTATTGTTTGAATATATATAAAGAAAAGTTTTATTTGACTCTTTACCAGGAAAATGGAAAATGGGAATTCTTGAATTAACAAAACCACGAGTCTTTACCGGGGAAAAAGGACAATTCATCTTTGAATGAATGGATCCATTAAGATTATGCGTATGCATGCGCATAATATTTCTTGCTTGCATCCAGTTAGCACAATACGTACAAATGGAACTTTGATTTCAAATCACGTGGTCATTGATCTGTATACAGTCCGGTGGTTGAATCCATTTTGAGTTCCTTCATTTCCTTCTTGTTTCTTCTTCTATTCCCGGATGTTACTACCCCATGCCATGTCATGATCCAGAGACTGTATGAATGCATATATTCCAATCTCTCTCTCTCTCTCTCTCTCTCTCTCTCTCTCTCTCTCTTATCTTTTGGTGGAAAAATATATCCTTATGTATACCCGCAAATACAAAAACTCCTCATATGAATGTATATGGATAAGCAAACATGCATGTAATCATGGGGAATTTGTGTGTCTATGT
>BRYF01000020.1:18790000-18792500 GCA_030159135.1 Actinidia polygama
TCCCCATATATATTATACATACAGATTATCCTTCCACGTCAGAGGACCCCTCTAATTTCATCTTCCATTCACTGAATTTTCAGCTTTTACAGCTCTCTCTCTCTCTCTCTCTCTCTCTCTCTCTCTCTTGTATAGAGAGCATGCATGATAGGTAGAGAGTATTAAAAAAGCTAGCTTATTGGTTGGATAGTGGGAACGTGGGATTGGACGGGATCACAGACATCACATGTCATGTCCTTTTTTTTTGTCTGCTGCTTTGGTAGTTTAGCCAATCCAATGTTTAGGTTTTCGTTTTTTTTTGTACGAAAGAAATATATAGATTAGACCGCCTCCCATGGGGGTGGTTATTTTTGTAATGTTACAGGGTTTTTTTTGTTGTTAAATATAGTGTCAAAATGTTGAAATTTAACAATGTTACTCTGTAGGTGAAATGACTTTTTGGCGCACACAAACCATTCACCAACTGCCAAATTTGACAGAAGAATTAATATTAAAAAATGCTATGGGTACAACCATATAGCACTCCAAATGCACACCACATGAGGTGTTGCATTTGGATTGGCTGGGTGTGGGGTCTACTCTGTCCTTTCACCCCACACTCAGCCAATCCAAATGCAACACCTCATGTAATGTGCATTTGGGATGCTATATGGTTGTACCCATAGCATTACCCATTAATATTGCCAAGATTTGACAATATGAACAGCAAGCTACTTGAGAAAGCTACTTGAGAGCTATTTTTGCTGCCAAATTTAGACAATGGCAAGGAATTTACCTTGTTGGAGATGCTCTTAGCCAATATATATATATATAGCCCTTGATAGGGCTGATTTCAAGGGTTATGGTGTAGTGTCTAAAATTGTGTCAAAACTTGTGTCCCCGGATCCGTCCCCTATATATATATATATATATATATATTATATATATATATATATATACGAAGAAGCTTGTTTATATTTTTTTGTTAAATCTTTTGAAAGAGACATGACTCGATATGTTAGAGTATCCACATTCGCATAGCTAAATATTCTATTTGACTAATTTATCTAGTAAAATTCTCAAAATTAACTACGTCAGTTCAGCAAATTTAATTTTACAACTTCTCATAAAACAATGCAAACCCATAAAATAAAAATGTATTCAAGTAATAGAGTTGATGTGCTTTCTCACATAAAGGTTTTAATGGATTCGAACAACTCCAAATGTCAACCCAATGCTAATATTAAACCTCATTTCTCTTTTCAGAACCAAAGAGATGAATCATTTATTTTATCGTCATAGAACCTAGAAATTGACAATAAAACAATTTGTACAAAATGCTCACATGTAAAGATAAAAAAATTGTATGAAGAGCTCCGTGGCTTTCTCGCAGTCATTTCTAAGTAGGGATGACAATTTGTCCGAACTCGATGGGCCCCGCCCCATCCCGTCCTATCCCTAATAGGACGGGTTTAGGGTCTCAATAAATAGGGGTGGGGCGGGTATTAAAAAAAATTATTACCCGATTAATAATTGGAGCGGGTTCGGGTTTTACCCCACCGCCCCGAACCCGACCTGATTACCCCGATTAGCATGTAAAAAGTCAAAATTACCCTTTTTTTTTAGAAATATACCGTAATATCCTTAATATATATATATATATATAATTAAAAATTTATTAATCGGGATGGGCGGGGTTGAAGAAAAATTCTCAACCCGTCACGGGTTTGGGACGGGGGTGGGGGAGGACGAACTCTCCCCGTTGCCATCCCTATTTCTAAGCAACACTTGCACTTTAATAGAAGTAGGATCTACCTCTCTCTCTCTCTCTCGACTATGGAGTAGTGAAGTGACAATGAAAAGCGATAGGATCCGTAATCCAGACAGGATGGATGATTTGGGAGGCGAAAATGACACAAAAATAAAGCAAAAATAAAATAAAGTAGCCGGAAGAAGAAGGGTCCATCTGAAAAGCCAATCGAAATCAGACTTGTCGGCCCACTTCCCCATGTCAGTTGTTCTTCGGCCCTCTAGATGCAAATAGCATAGCAGAAGACTACCTGGAGACTCGAGGCGGCGTCCCGCATGATCGATAAATTTTAATCAGTCGTAACTTTTGCTGTGTAACTCCGTTTTTCTATTATAATATGTTTTCGAAAAAATTTCGACAAGACGAAAGCCCTAAAGCTATCACATCATTTTTCGGCTCAAAAAAACGCGAAAAAAACGCTTCTAAGTATGATTTTCGGCCCGTTTAGTGTTTTGGACTTATTTTTTTTAGAATTTTTCTTTTAACCTGGTTTGTCCCGAGCCCTAGGGTTTCTTATAGTATATTTATACTCTTATTCGTGATATTTTTAGTAATTTTTGAGATTAATATAGTTTATGCACAAATTTGCGTCGTTTACCTCAATCGTTCGGTGTTCTTGTGAATCAATGAACTCTTGATGCTCTTTGCTTGATATTCACTTGAATCAACAGGGTTATGGAGGAAATCCAAATCGGCATTCTTCAGAATCAA
>BRYF01000020.1:18812500-18815000 GCA_030159135.1 Actinidia polygama
GACGATGAGCTCAGCCATGAGCTCATCCAAGCCACCAATCTTGACATTGGGGAAGGCGGTGCAACCTTCATCTTGGACTCTGCTGCTGCTGCTCTCTCTTCTGTCAACAAAGACAGCAAACACACATATTCGCAACTTCCTCTTATCAATATCAATTGGTAACTATTCATATGGGCTTGGGCCTCCTGATGGGCTGGGCTTGGGCTATTGGGCTTGGGCCCAATAGTGTTTCACTATTCATCTGGGCTGGGCTTCTATTTCTGATGGCCTTCAATTTGGGCTTGGGCTTGCCCTTCATGGGCTGGACTCCTAATTGGGGTTAAGCCCAACAATCTCCCCCTCCAGCCCATTGGAGGGTCATCTGATATCTTAGTTGTCCATCTGACAACTTCTGGTCCAGCTCCCCTTCTCACTAGCAAGATGTTTGCCCCTGGCACATTCGGCTCTGCCCTGTCGGCTCGCTAGGCACTCTGCCCCTGGCACGGTCGGCTCTGCCCTGTCGGCTCAACTAGGCTATTTGCCCCTGACATGAGATAGATAATCAAATGCAGCACACTGGCTGCCAAATCCTGTCATTGTGTACGGCTGGCTTTGCACGGTCGGCTTTGCAAAGTTGACTCTGCTCGGTTGGCTCTGCACGGTGTACGGGACAGGTTACAAAATGCAGTTCAGAACTGCCCAGATGCAGCACGGAGGCTGCCAGATGCAACTCACGGGTTGCACAACAAATGCAGTACGAAACTGCCCAAACGCAGCACGGAAGCTACCAAATGCAACTCAAAGGTTGCACACCAAATGTAGTACGAGACTACCCAAATGCAGCGTGGAATGCTGCCAAATGCAACTCAAAGGTTGCACATCAAATGCAGTATGAGACTGCCCAAATGCAGCGTGGAATGCTGCCAAATGCAACTCAAGGGTTGCCAAGCTTGTGTACGGGCTGACGGTCGGAGCAATCAAATACGGGATGCAAGTCCTATGCATCAAACAAGTATGACTCACGGTCGCAGCAAACAGGTACCAAATGCAGCATGTATTGCTGCCAAAAACTCCATCAAATACAGCTCACAAGCTGCCAAACATATACAGTTCTTCGAATACTGCGACAAACGCAGCTCTCGGCATACTGCCAGACATATGTAGTTCTCGGAATACTGCGACACACGCAGCTCTCGGCATACTACCATACATATGTAGTTCTCGGAATACTGCGACACACGCAGCTCTCGGCATACTACCAAACATATGTAGTTCTCGGAATACTGCGACATGTGCAGCTCTCGGCATACTACCATACAAATGTAGTTCTCGGAATACTACGACATACACAGTTCTCGGCATACTACCAGACAAATGTAGTTCTCGGAATACTGCGACACACGCAGCTCTCGGTATACTACCAGAATCTCCCCCTTGTGCACATAACCGGAGAGATCACTGTTAGAGCGAAAGAGATTCTATTGGGCGTCGTCACACTAGTAGCTGTATAGCTCCTCTAAATCGACCCCTGTCTCCTTCCTCTGAGCTTCTGTATGGACATCCTGCATTGGTTGCATTGCTCTTGTCCATGCTAATACCACTGGGCCTGTGTCGGACAGCAGCTCCTCCTGTCTGGACATTCCCTCTAGTCGGTATAGCCCTTCAGTCTTCCTTCTCGGCAGCATCTCCTGTTTCCTTTGAAACTCTGTGTTCTTCCACTAGCTTCAAAGCTCATTCCTTCGAATCTTGCATCTCTATGGAAATTAAATTTTTCGTAGACTAGGAACATGCCTTACCTCGGTCACCATCATGGATCTTCCGTCTGCCATGCAGCATTTGACTGTACCCTGTACAAGTCCCTCGCATGCTACACATGTAGAGAACCTCATTGTCTCTGCATAAGTGGTAAGCATTTCCTGAATCCGAAATCCAAACTGACTTTCCATCTGGCGATGCTACTAGGAGAACATTACATTCATCATTGCTATTGTTGCTGCTGCTGAAGACTGATCATGTGCTTCGTTCCTCGGACAATTCATATTGTCCCTCCTAGTCGCAATAAAAGCACTTAAAGTGCGACTTCCGGATTTTGCCCTTAGCCATCTTCTTTGACCTTCTTTCCAGAGACATCTTCTCTGGCTTCTGTGACTTCCTCCTTTGACCTTCTTCATATGTGGCCTCTTCTGGAACTCGCTCGCAAGTTTCGCCACTGTAGTCCCTCTCTGAAGCTTCAAAACAAGCCTCCTTCAATAAGGCTTTGTTCTGAGATGTCTCCACTGTACATCTCCTCCAACTTGGTCCATAACTCATAAGCACTCGTCTCATCGTGCTCCATGGTGGGACACCTCGTGTCCAATGCACTGTCTGATCTATAGCACTCGTCTCATTGTGCTATTCCTTGTGTCCAGTGCACTGTCTGATCTGTCCAATTGTCTTCCTCCGGCATTCTTGGTTTTCCTAAGGCGTAATCCGCATCTGAAAGCATGATCAGGGCTCTCAATACTACTCCGCCGTCTTACTT
>BRYF01000020.1:18835000-18837500 GCA_030159135.1 Actinidia polygama
CTTTTTTATTTTTTATTTTTATTTTAATACTCTTTTATTTTTTTTATTTTTTTTAACTTCATGATATTTTTATTTTTATTTTTGTCTTCAGTAAACCTTTTTTTTTATCGTTTGACAAAATTTCATGCTTTTAATCTTTCGAAAGAATCAAAGGGTATTAAAGAAAAAAATTAAAAACAAACAATCAAAGGGTATTAAAAGAAAAAATAATAATAATAATAAAAAGAAAAGGGTATTAAAAAAAATAAAAAAAGGGAATTCATTTTTTGTTAAAACGGGATTCATTAATAAAAGAGGATTCATTTTTTGTTATTTTTTCTTTTTTCTTTTCCTTTTAATACCCTTTTATTTTTTAAATAATAGAAAGGAATAATAAAATAAAAAAACTAAATAAAAAAAACTAAAAAACTAAAACTAAAATAAATACAAAAAACTCAAAAAAAATGAGAGAGGGGGGAGGGGGGGAGGGATGAGTGAGAGAGAGTGGGGGGTATTTTGGTCATTTTAAGGGTGCCAGGAGGTGTCAGGATATTCTCTCAAACCTCATGGGAGGTCACTGTAAGTTTTGAAACATCAGGGGTGCATTGTGTATTAAAGGCAAACCTTAAGGGAGGTCAGTGTAATTCACCCTAAAAATAAACGATGGCTCTTGTTTTCTTCCTTGGGCAGTTGGGATCTCATCCAATGGGAGAGTTGCACCGACAATTACGGGAATGAATAGAAAATTATGGATAATGTTACAATCACCTTTATCACATTTGTTATCACACTGTCCAAAACGACGTCGTTTTGGTGTTAAAATACAAAAACGATGTAATTTTGATTTTTTAAACAAGCACGGTTTTAATTGAATGATGTCGTTTTTGTGTTTTAGCACCAAAACGACGTCGTTTTGATGTCATGCGAAAACAAATGCGATAAACGTTGTGGTGACTGTAGCATTACCCTAAAATTATTGATGGACCCGACACTATCAATTAGCTAACTAATTTTTCAGATTTGTTATTTGTTTTTATTTTTATTTTTTTTTTAAATCTTTATATTTTTAGCCAATTTGAGCCTTAATTACTTGTTGTTTAACGTTTTTTCATTTGATCTCCTTTTTATAATAAGTTATTTGAGATCATGGTGTACTTTTTGCTAATGCAATCGATTTGCTTTGATAAATGTTGTGACAAATTTGACCTACCATTAGACTTTGCTAAAAATTTCATATACGAAAAACTTCCACGTAAGCTAGTTATTTTAATATTTTAAGTAAATTAGCTATAAAAAACTTCAATTTTTTTTTTTTACTACATCAACTCTCCATGAGTTTAACATGGCTACGATTCACAATCCACTCACCATTTTATTATTTTTTTTCAAAGAAAAAAAAGTTTGAAAGATAATAAAGAAAATGTGTATGGATATAATAGAGTTAAGATAAAATGTCTGATGCAATAAGTATTTAATAATAGAGTTAAGATAAAAAGTCTGATGCAATAAGTATTCAAATAAATGATTAGCTAAAATTAAAAAAAATATAATTTGACTAAAATTTAATGAGATTGACATAGAAATTCTAATAAAAAAGATTTTCTTTTAAAGAATGAAGGCAAAAATTGGCTACAACATAGCTTTGGCTACAGTTGCTTTTCCTTTGTTAGATTCGTCTTTTGAAAAGCTGAAAGAATGTGACGTGGAGTACTCACTTTGTAATTTCAAAGAATACTCAATTTGTAATTGGTAATCCTAAATTACTGTTTGAATTAATAATAAAATAAAAATTTTTAATAGCTCAGATTTCATCTCCTTTTCATTTTATCTACAAATTTCTTCCTTTCTAATAATTAATGTATGAACCCGTGACGTGACATCATGATTAAATAGGTCGAATAGTAGTAGGGTAATGAAGCTATGCCGCATCCAATGGTGGATGAGTCATGCGCTCGAATACACGTCAAGAATGAGAAGCCCCACCACAGGGGACGGCCCCACCAATTCTACTCATTCATGATCATGTTCATGTTGATGAAATGATGATAGTAAGATACCAGATCTCTTTTTTTTATACATTTTTTTTTGTTATTGCAATTCAACTTTAGTTGGTTGTATTATTGTGTTTTGAAATTCCTGTTTTTTAAAATTTAACATTGAAACGAGGAGGAGGAAGTATAGGAATGGCAGAAAAAATCTGACTAGATAGTTACCCGACTCATCCAAAAGTCAAAAGGGGTGGTTTAAACAAATTTTCTATCCTCACAAGTAGAATATGAGGTTTTGAAATCATTATCCCATCAAAAATGAGTAGGTATGGGATTTACAAAAACTCCATCAAATCCAACCCGAAATGCACCTAATATAATTTTATTATAATACTCCTAATAATTAGTGTATAAGCTACAAGCAGGTAGCCATTAGGTGGAGTCATTAAGTAGGTGAGATGGCATGGTGGACCCCACCCCTAGCTAAGCTACGTATACGTACGTACCTTGTAAATCATACTCCATATCGATCG
>BRYF01000020.1:18912500-18915000 GCA_030159135.1 Actinidia polygama
TGTTGTTGAAGTCCAGTCCACTTGAATGAGTTAAAGGCCACATGGATGAGCCCAAGTCTGGTTGACTCACATGGAGTGTTCATGTAAGAGTGAAACTCTTGAGTTATTTAGAACTCTTGAGGAGATTATCTCTAGGTAGAATAAGATAACTATTAGGTATTCTACTGGAAGTCTACCATCTCCTTGTGTGTTGAGAGCGGTATGATGTGAGTTGAGAGTGAGTGAGAGAGAGAGAGAGTTGAGAGGGTGAGTCTCCTTTTTTGTAATTCATTCGTTCGATTAATAAATTATTATTTTTTCTCCGTGAATGTAGGTATCATTGGCCGAACCACGTAAATTTCTATTGTCTTGTGTGTGTGATCGGTGATTCATTTTGAGCACAATAATTAGTATCAGAGCCCAAATTGAAACTCGGGTATCCGTAGAAGTGCTCAAAATAAATTTTTGATAGCACCAGGATGTTTCTCTCTTCGAGACGAAGCTCCAGCATCCAACTGAGTCAGAAACCAACGTCGGACGCGCCCCCACGCACCGCCTGGTCATCGGCGCATTAGATTTGTCTCAACCACGCGCCAGAAGGTGTTCCACGCACTCGCACATGCAAGGAGGTGACACCACGCGCTGTCATGCACCCGGAGGAGGTTCCCACGCACCAGGACTGTCACTCACGCCCTGCACGCGCCTCGAGGGAGGTCCCACGTGCCAGTCGCCCGCGTCCACTGGCCACACGCGCACCACACGCGAGCCTTGCCCACACGGCTATCCAGTCATCCTCACGTCAGAGCTGAGTTAGTGCCACATCATCCACCACGCGATTGTCTGGTAAATTATAGTTTCATACCTTAGAGTTTCTACAAATTACAATTTTGTTTCTAGAGTTTCTATTAATTATAGATTGGTCTCTAGAGTTACTTATAATTACATATTGGTCCCTTGAGTTGTTGTAAATTATATTTTAGTCCCTGAGATTTTGGATATTTATAAATTGGTCCCAGAACTTTTAAATTTTATCAATTTGGTCCTAATTTTTTTTATTTTGACAGTTTTATCCCAAAAGTTTTTAATTTTGTTGTTTTAGCCCTTTTTGAGATTTCTTGACATTCCAGATTCATCCGCGAGGTTGGTTTTCGAATATTTTTCTTCTATTTAGGAGAAGTAAGATGACGAATAATAGTTTGGGATCTATGATCATGCTTTCAGCGACAAATTATACCATGTAAAAATCACAGTTGGATGACATCCTATTCTGTAAGGATTGGTAAGATCCTTTGATGAATAAAAGAGACAAACCTGCAGCAATGAAAGATTGGGAATGAAAGAAGATGAACAGAAAGACGATTGGGCTGATCAGACAGTACATTGAACATCAGGGGTTCCATCATGTAACACAAGAGACGTGTACTTATGAGTTGTAAATCAAGTTAGAGAAGATGTATCAGGCGAAGACATCTCAGAATAAAGCCTTATTGATGAGGATGCTTATGAATTTGAAATTTTAGAGATGGACTATAGTGGCAAAATATACAAGCGAGTTTCAGAATTTGGTCAATCAGTTGGCCAATGTTGACCTACAGTTTGAGGATGAGACGCAGGCCCTACTACTTTTGAGTTCCTTTCTAGAAAGTTGGGATACATTGGTGGTTTTTCTCAGCAATTCAGCACCAAATGGAAAGTTGACTACGAGTATGGTCATGGATACCCTATTCAATGAAGAGGCTTGGAGGAGAGAGATGGGTATGGCAGATAGTGATGATTCGCGAGCCCTAATTTTATAAGAAGGCAAGGAAATAGGTCGGGGTCAAAGAAGAGGTCATAACATGGATACTGGGAGAGGATGACAGAGGTCACTATAAGGTTTCAAAATTTCTTTTAAATATTAGTAATTAGGACTTTGGTATAATTGGGGTCATTTAATTTAATTGGGTCAAGTGTAGTGTGATTGGGCCTAGGTATGTTTTATCATGGGCTTTCATGAAATTTGTATTGGGTTTGAAAGAATTAGAAGTGGACTTGTGAGGGAATGGATCAGATACTTGGCACATGATTAGTTTGAGTATTTGTGGTTGCCAAATAAAGCCTTAGGGCAAAAAGGGCATTTATATCTATCTTTCTCTCTCTCTCCTCATTTAACCTAAACACATTTATGTTCTTCTCTTCTCTCTCTCTCTCTCTCTAGGGTTTCCTTCTTAAGGAAAAGATTTGAGTGAGTGTGAGTGTGGCATGAGTAATGATTCTTTGAGAAAGATCATCTACTCGACGGGGGCATCGTTTTGAGCCAAGAAAGTTTAAAATTGGAGTTTTAGAGTTCATCCATCTTCTTCACCTTGTTGGAGCTTGCTTGGATCTATTTGAGATAAATGAGGTTAGTTTATTGGGTTTTTACTTTGGGGGTGTATGTGATAGTTTAAACATAGCCTATTGAGGTACTATTTTGGGTGTTAAACCTTAAATGGAAGATTTTGGTTAAAATAAAAGTCAGAAGTTCTGAAAATCTAGAAAT
>BRYF01000020.1:18972500-18980000 GCA_030159135.1 Actinidia polygama
ATGCTCTGTCACGTCACATGTTGTACCCACATTGACGTCAATAGGTTTCAAAGCACCACCTGGTATAAGGCCCTGAGAATAATGAATTTCTTTCAACAGGAAACATACAAAAGTAAACTCTTGGGGAAGAAAAAATAAAGGATTCCAGTTGTGAATAGATTCTGCCCTAATTCAAGCCAATGAGAGAAAGGATGACACGTAGCCAACCTACAAATGGAATTATACTGAAAAGTTGATTCAAGCCCTAGGAAATGTCAAACTATTAAATTTTTTCACCAATCATGTTCCTAGAAGAAAAATGGAACCTTAGAGAAAATGTAAAATGTTTGTCTAGCAAAACAAGTCGTGCGTTGACGGATTGTATTTACTATAGAAACCATGAATTTAATGAATAAACATGCCACGCCTCCCCAACCAATAAAAAAATCCTAACGGTTCTCATTATAATACTTCTATTCTTTAGCATTGTCGAAGGACAGAACAACAATATAAGTTATATATAATGAAAGTCAAAACTTGAAGGAGACATCAAATAACTTTATTTATGGAACATTTGGGGAATCGTTAGCAGCCTTGGAACTAGAGATTATTTATTTATGGAACATTTCGGAGTTTCTTGGAGGAAGGAGACATCAAATTACTTTGGGGGGCTTAAAAGTAAAAGGTGGGTATACTTCACAAAATGAGGAGGGGCCTTAAGTGGCTCACGCACCCACCCACCCCTCTTTCACATTTAATCAACTGAGCCCACGTTGCTTTGTTCATGACTCATGTTTTAGTTACCTTTTTTCAGTTATTCCCGTTGGGTTGGAAAGTAGATTCATGGTAGATCATCTATGTGAAGTTTAATGATTTTAGGAGTTTAACTAGAGATTTATTGGATCTTAAAGTGGACTGATATGTGCAGCGAATTTGCTCAAAATTTGTTATGTAAACTGCTTGTGCTGACTAAGAGCTATCCAGCACCCAATCAGTAATTTTCAAGGTATTTTCCCCATTTTTGACCTTGACAAAACCATATTTTTGTATCTGTTTGCAACTTATATTACATGGAATCGGATACGAGTATCGGATGCATGTCCAAGAGTTAGACCTTCTTAAACTTGAATCTTAGGATATTGGGATATGTGTCCAAAAAATTGGGTATTGGTACAGAGACACATCTTGAACAATTAATTGTATCGAACACGGAAAAAAGGAGTAACGGACGTGTCCAAGAAGTGTTGGTGTCCAACATGGCGAACATGTACACATCACCTTCTTTGAACTGTCTGTGCTTCTTAGCAATTGAGTAAACAAAGAGACCACATAAACTGTTACTACAAAAAATTAGAAGAAAGCAGGCCGACATATATTTTTACTATGAAGCAGAACATTTGAAGAATACCATTAACACATATATAGATTGTATTTACATAATAGCAAAAGCTTCTCTTTAAAAAGTGAACTGAATTTCTTTACTAATCTAAGGTAATCTAATACTTTCCTAAACTCTAAGTTCATTCAATTTCTTCAGAACTATTAGAAATGATATTGAAGGTTGCAACTCACTCAATATGGATTTCCATCTTAGCTTACTTTCTCACGTTTTCCCGATTTCTTTGAACTAAATCCGTACACGTTATCTCCGTAGTACCAACAAATTTGTAGCATGAGCATAAACGGTCTTAAACTTTTGTAACTATAAGTTTTTTCTTTGATTGGTAGGCAAGTATTCCTCAAAATATACTTCATAAACGCATCCAAACTTCATCGGTAGTACCATACTTCAATTTGGCTTCATGCACCATATGGTTAATAAATGATCAATCAAGGTTAGGAAATCATTTATTCTAGGGGAACTATAGCCAGCAAATGCCACTGTTCCATAATATCTACGCTTAAAGTCACTAAAATTATGTTCAACATGTTCTCAGTCTTGTTTACTCTGAAATGATATCATTCTAAACCATCACTCAAGGTAATAACTTGCTACTTACCGTACTTTAGCCAAGGCAACTGAAACTATACTTCATGGGAATTAAAAGTGAGAGAGAGAAAGCAAATCAAACATGTCTACTAAAGGAAATGAGCTTTTCAACCGAAAACTGAAACTTAATACTGGTGAAATGACCTCTGCAAGACGATCCTTGCATATGCGCAGGAGTGCAATAGCCTTCAGACTTATACAGTGGGAACTTTTATTGTTGGCAAACCCAATAAGACAGTTGACACAATCCATAAAGCAGTCTCCGACAACCTTATCGAAATGTTCCAAGATAACTGCATATTTTTTTGGGTGTTAGACAGTTGAAATGCCAAGAGGGTTAAAAAGATCAACTCTATAAGTGAGACTTAGGTCTCATTCCTGTAACAAAGAAACTCAGATTTGAGTTTCCACAACTTGCCAATCAAAAAAATAAAAAAAAAACTAAATATAAGAGCTAGGAATACTCGAGAAGGGAAAAGTTCAAAGAAGAGAGCTTGGTTCTCACCCTGTTCTACATTTTCAAATGCACTTTCAACAATCGGTTCCAATTCATCATCTGCAGCCGCAGTAAAATCATAAAAACACTTCGCCACCCTGACTTCCAACTTTAGATTTTATCATCTGCAATTACACCAACAAATGTGATTTCTAATGCAAATAATAGAAAATAACAAAAAAATGATACCAGAAAATTCAATCACTAGACATATTTAACAATGCAATCAACAATGAGTCTCCGTACGGTTTCACTTCGACTGCTTCGCATAAGAATGACAAATGGTTTTAGACTGTCATTATGGAATGTGAAATTGGCAAATTCAGCACGCTCCAAGTATTTCATACCAAGTTGTCTCAGAGAATCTATTGCATACATGGCAATTTTCTCATCATGATGACTCCCAGCAGAAACAAAATGATTAGCCAGGACAGACCATATTCTAGCCCATGCCTGAAAAGAGTATGAAATTAGCAAATTTGCAAAAGCTTTATGTAGAGAAAGACAACTAATTCAAAATAACCACATTAAGTTTAATAGAATTTATCGAAATAACCACATCATGTTAAATGTTGTATTCCATATGAGTGTATGAACCCAAATAAATAATAATAGGCAAATATAATTATAAAAAGAAAAAATCAAGAAATTCCCTAATCGACAATAACAGTTTGCTGACCTTTTTTTTCCTTCTTTTTTTTCCTTTATTCTTCCTTTTTGCGAGTTTGTGCGGTAGGGTTGGGCTGCTTGGCCAATTGTTTATTTTTTAAATCGTTAACGGCAAGAACACATGGGATGGTAATGACATGCCTTGTGATGCAAATGGTCTTGAGCTAGAATTCACCTAATGCCCAACCCAACAAATTTATCCAGATGATGGCCAGTGAGCACATTCCCATGGATAAGTAGGGTGCTGTAAGAGGCACAAACATGTCCTTTCTATGTTGCATGATCAAGGAAATGCACAAATAACTGATGGAGACAAAAATAAAAAATAAAAACAGTAAGCAAACAAAGGGATACAATGGAAGTCTGAGTGTCACATTTTATCATCATTAAAATCTCTCCATAATTGAACATACTCGAGAGCTCGACTAATACTTTTGTGCACAGTAAATGTTTGAGACATGCAAAATGTATTAGTATTCAAAATCCACATTCTTATGTTCCCATACTACTCCCAGATTCATCACAGCATTTTTGCAAATCAAACTTATGCTAGAACAAACGCCAACGCTGGGCCTAGGGCTACAGTCCAACAATTAGAAGTCTAATTTAATGGACAATTAAGATGATACAAAGCTACCATCCAGAAAACTATTGCATACAAAACATAATTAAATGATTAAGAGACAAAGAAGCTTTGTGATTTTTGTAAAGGTCAGAAGAACACGAATATGAAAGCTGCAAACAATCAAATTATGTACACTATACATAGTGAAATGAACCTTGCAGCACTTTCCAAAACATATACTTGCTTTTCAATGAAAACCCAGCTCCTGAAATTTTATATTTGAAATGGAAAATCAGTTTGTGAGAGCCATTTAACAGAATTTAATGGAACAGAAGCTAAATAAGTTCAAATGGACACAAAACAGAGACCAAGAACAATCGTAGAAAACCCAAATTAATGTTTCCATTTCATACTTGTACCTTTTATCATGGGAAAATTGAACCAAAAAAATGACAGTACCAATGAACATGAGATCTTCATACACTTCAATAATTGTTATCATCATTTTAGCTCAATTCAGTTATCATTACCTCTTACTACAACCAGAAACTTAAAATTGAAGTGTTGGGGGCACACATAACAGAAGCTAACAGAAACCAAAATTAAAGCAAGAAATTGCAAGATTTATCTTACCCTGAGCACGCACTCATCGTATCGGGCCAGGGGAAATCTGAAGAGCATTGTAGGCACCATCATTGAAGGCCCATCTTCAACAATCAATCAATCTACACAAAACCCAAAACAGAACAATCAAACCCCATAACAAAAATCAAGATTGAGATTGATGAGAGAGAGAGAGAGAGAGAGAGAGAGAGAGAGAGAGAACCGATCCTGAAACAGTGTGGATAGAGAGCGCGAGAGCGGTCGCAGACTTTGAGTTCCACTGCCACTTGCCTTAATAGTGACCGGTTAACCGGACGGGCAACAATGAACGGGGTAGATCGGCCGGTCCAGTCCATTTTTTCAATTCAAACAGAAAACGGAGAGATACGATAGTGTCAGTTGGACAGGAGTGTCAACGGCGGAGTTACCGCTGGGAAAGAGATCGGAGGATGCGGAAAAACGAAATCAAATCCAAATCGCGAAGCTGAGGGACATCTCCAATGGCATAAGGTCCTCGAAATCCATCAAGAAGAAGGCAACTGTCGTCGACATCGACGATCAAGTCGAAGATGACGCCCTCGGTTGCAGAGTTGGTTTTGTTGAGGGAGGGATTCGGACGGTGGATTTGGCGTGAGAGATAGAGAGAGGGTGGAGTGAGAGAGAGAAAGAGAGAGAGAGAGGGATGGAGAGGTTGATTTGGGCTTGTGATGGTGCAGAGAGGGACCACCTCAGCTTGTCCCATCTCTCTTGAGCCGTGACCCTAGGTGTGGCTTGTTAGATAGAGTGCGAGAGATAGGTGTGTTTTTAATCTTGACCTTACGTTTAAAGCAAAATCAGTCTCAGTCATTGGATAAAAAGTGATAGTTTTGGAAAAAAAAAAATAATTTTAAGTGAAATTTTAAGCGTTAAATTAACTCAAATAGATTTTAATCGTAGATAGCGGGAGATAGATTTTAAATTCAAATTAAGTTGTGATTTGTATTATAGATGATGCTTTCTATTAGATATAAAAGTTTTTTAGAAGATTCCCATAATACATATACAAAACTGTGAATAGACCCTCTGCAAGCAAAGAACAAGGCTTAACCATTGAGATGGATCAATCCTCGGAAATATTTAAAAGATCTTTGCTCCAAGGTGGCTAAATGTAGCACTAATCAAGAACAAGGCTATTGCACGGAATGAATGTGATGCAATCAAGATTGGATGAAAAGTACACAACCAAGCTTTAAGAAAAGATTAATAGACAAAGAAGTTAGATTACTTTTGAGTTTTGATTAACAAGTTTTTTGTCATTAGGTGTATATTCTTTAGCTTTCTTAGTAGTGTGATCAAGGTGAGTACATGTATGCAAGCAGCTTGTCACCTAGTTTAGGATGTTGTGGCTGCACGTTTGCCACTTGTCGTCACGTAATTCTTTTGTAGTTTTTCTATTTCTAAGTACTTCACCATTAAGTAAGCTTTCTATCTACCATATATAGGGCTATAATATTTGTCTTGGGTGAGGTTTTGGATGATTTGTAATTTCAGATTTTCGTGTTATATTCTAGCATTATTGTGCTACCTTTTAGAGTTTGGTTTTGCGCCCATAGCTTGTGGATTTCGAGCCTTAGCTGCTGGATTTAGCAAAAATCAGTCATAAAAATCTATTTTGCATATTCAACGTTGATTCCCGTGTTCTTTGGATCCACCTTCAATTCTAGTTGATGGAATCTCCAACTGAACTACATTTGAAATGACAAAGTTTCCTAAGAATTAACACTTCTCTTTGTGTGTCATTATCTAGAAGGACCGTGGACACATGCCTGCACAAAATGGTAGCTCACATAATTCAAACTTTTGGGATAGCTATTCTTACGCTGGGGAATGCCGCAACGCTCCTCTATCACGAGCATCGCGATACCCCTTGACCAAACTAAGGTTAGACAAGTCTAGGAGGCAGAATTGGGAAAGTCATCACCGATCTTTACTGTGGGATCTAAGAGCATATGAACCAGAGGTAAAGGTCAGAGTTTGCCAAATAAGGCACCGTGGTCTAAACTAACATTGGCCTGGTATGCCGCGGTAGTTGGTACCGCAGTGCATTGCTTCAAACAATCTTATAGAAGAGAGAGGCCCATACTTTTTGGGATTTGTTATAGGGGTCTAGGACATGTGGACTGTGTAATAGAAGCGTCCTCTCAGGAGAGCACGTCCCTTGATTCCCGGTGAGGTCACAAGGACCTCACATGGGTCAGTTAGAACCACCCACATGGACCAGTAAGAGTCATGTGAGTGGTAGCCTATAAATAAGATGTTGCTTTGTTGAGATCAATAAGCTTTCAACACTGTTCATTTTCTTCTCCACTAGAGAAGAAGGTTTGGGCTCTGCTTCCGCTTCCTCTTTGATGTGAAACGAAAATACACAAATTGTATTTATTTATTATTATCTTTTATTATTTTTTAATTATTATTTTTAATTACGATTTTATTAACTTTTTAGTAGTATTTTTATTTTGGTAGTCTAGTTCGTTTAGAACTTTAGTAAATTTAGAATTCTAATTTTCTTTTTACTTAGGAGAGTCTATTATAAATAAGTATGTAACCTTATTTTTTAAGGGCAGATTATGCTTATGATTAATGAGAAAAACGATTATTTTTTCTTCTCTCCATTTTTGATTCTGGCAGAAGCCAAACTTTCTCCTCCCCTTCTACATTCTGGTTCAATTTATCTACTTGATTAATCGAATGACTTTAATTTTATTATTGTCCTGCATCACTCTTCCTTTTCCTCTTTTCTCTTCCACCTCATCTTCCTCTTCTTCTCTTAGTTCGATCTGTCTAGATCCCCTAACAGAGAACTACTCCCTTCATATAACCCAGATTGAGGTATGTCTTTTAGATCTCACACAACTGGAAAACGCTTACTCAAGGTTTGCCTCAATCCCCCACGGCATCTCATACAATGCTGCTAATGCCAATCAAAACTTGTTCTCCAAAGTACCGTAACATGCAAATACTACATTCAAAAATTTATTTCGTATTTATTTCTCTATAGAATAGAATGGATGTAATCTTGTTCCTTGCAAACATGACCACCTTGAATTTTTCTTTATTGGCCACCAACTTTTCATACAATCTTGTCTACGAAGAGATCGACAAGCTATCTTTTCCTCTATAGCTTCTCAAGGATCTACAACTCTACCCTTGTTAATCAAT
>BRYF01000021.1:10000-12500 GCA_030159135.1 Actinidia polygama
CCTCAATCCTGAACTCTAAACCCTAAACCCTGAACTCTGAATCTGATTTCACTCCAAGAAGTGAATTTTTTACTGCAAGTGTACATGTCATGAAGTAGTAATAAACTCAAAGTACGAGTATCGATCCTACGAGGAGCAATACCAAGATGAACGCAAGATAACTCAAACATTATGATTCGATCCTAACTCAATCCTAATTTACGCTTCTAAATATACTGAATTCACCTCACGCATAAACGTTACAAGGTAACGTATATACTAAGGCATTAATTCACGCATAAGCATTACATAGACTAAATCTGATTATTATAATCAAGACCGTGCATTATCGATTCGCACAGCACATATACTCAACCCAACTCACGCATAAACGTTACGAGACAGCGTATATATTGAGTATGGTATTTATGCATATGCATTACCGAATATAATAGGATGTTTAAGTTTTTAAAAGTATCTAAAATGAATAAGAAGAAGAATAAAATTAAGAAAATATAGCGGTGATATTAAAATACCTCCATTGTTCATTCTGGATCCTCAATCAACCTTCATAATCGATCCCAAGTTGAGAAAAATAGCCAAACATGGCTATGAAAAGCGAATGAATAAATATTGAAAACCTTACGGCGAATATTGATCCCACACCAAATCCAACGTTACAGGGAAGATGAATATTTCAGCTTCAAAACATACGATCATACTTGAGAGTTAAACATGGAAAAAAAGGTAAATTATCACATGCGATTACTACTTGTCCAATAACTTTTTGAATTTAGCAGCTCCCGATTCCTAAACCCCTAAACCCTAAACCCTAAAACCCAACCCCTAAAACCCTAAACCTGAACCATAACCCTAAACCCCAAAATCCAAATCCAAAACCCAAAACCCACATAAACCCCCACCCCCAGACCTCCCCCACCCCCTACGCTCAAGCCTAAACCCTAAACTCTAAACCCCAACGACTCCTGAACCCCAAAACCCTACCATCGAAACCCAAAACCCAAAACACTTGACCAAAACCCCAAAACTCGAAACCCTCCTGACCCCGGAACCTGGACCCCAGACCCCGATCCCACCAAAACCCAAAACCCTAAATCTTAAGCCCTAAGCATTAAACCCCTAAACCCTAGACCACTGAACCATGAACCATGTTGACCCCTGAACCTTGAACCCCTCTAAACCCCCAACCCCTAAACCCGAAACCTAGAACCCGTAACCCAGACATCGAACCATAAACCTATAAACCCTAACCCCTAAAACCCAACCCCTACTCTCTAAACCCTAAAACCAAACCGTAACACCAAACCCAAAACTCGAACCCCTAACACCCCCTGACCTAAGGATCATCAAAAAGCCCGCGACCATGGCTCAGCCAAAAGGCTTTGGCCCATCCCATGGCATTGAGGGCCCAAGCCCGACCAAAGCTCAGGTAGTATGGACTGGGATTGGGCTCATATTTTAGGCCAATGACCTGGCCTAAAGGCCTGACCCATGGCCCACCTTGAATGCATTAAATTTTTATAAAATTTAATATTTTATATGTAAAGAATCAGTATCTATGGACGAGCCGTAGATCCAAGCTCGTGGACAGGGTTTGGGTCTCATCTGTTAAGCCTATGGACGAGCCTGGCTCGGCTTGTTGACCATTCAAAGTCCATCAAGCCCATCCCGATCCCAGCCCGACCCATTGACGACCCTGACCACCTACCCCTTAAACCCAAAACCCAAAACCTGAAACCCCTAACTCGAAACCCCAAAACCCGAAACCATAACCCTAAAACCTCTTACCCGAAACCTGAAAACCCCAAAATCCTTAACCCTTAAACCCAAACCCCCAAACCCCTAAACCCTAAACCCTAAATCCTAGCAATGGACAAGTGCAGCAGAGGACTAATATAGTAGGGAAATCTGATATTAAAACAGGTGGTGAGAATATCTTGTTTCTACCTATAGTCCACAGCAATCACAGTATATCGTCACATTCTTTACCATATACTACTTCGTTTCCATATCCCAAAGCCTTGTGAGACTGCGGAAGGATGATCCATGATTTATAGGAGCTGAAACTCATTGATCAAATCTTTGGTGACCACTCCTTTAGTTCGTTCATAGGAGTAAAGAGTTCTGAAAGAAAACTCTAATAGTTATAAGTATCACTACAATTAAGAGATACAAATTAATTGGTTGCCAAACACACATAATGATCCCAAAACCCAACCCTTAACCCCAAAACCCAAAACCCTTAACCCTGACACCTTAACCCTCTGGACCCCAGAACTACGGTTTTAAAACCCGATTTGAACCGGCCAGTTCTACCAGTTGAATCGCGAACCGGTCGAAGAAACGGTCCGGTTAGCTTTCTAAACCCGTTTTGGTCAAAACCCAGTCAAATCTTGTAAGAACCGCGGTTGAACCGTGACCCAACCGGAGGAACCGGTGATTAAACCATTCGGTTCACTATTTTAAGGGAAATTTTATGTTTTAATTTTAAAATTTTAGG
>BRYF01000021.1:57500-60000 GCA_030159135.1 Actinidia polygama
ATCTCCTTATTACATCAATCACACTATATTCTTCCCCTAGCAAATAGGGCATCGTATGAATTGTGTCGACTTAAACATACTTTTCACAAGTATCATTTTCATAATTTCATGGTACAACAAAATAAAGCATGTTTTTAAATATAAAACACATCAGTTTTAAACATAAGTCATGTTTTCATTTACAAAATATAAAACATGTTACTTTTATGCAATATAAAATATAACAAGACTCACCTTGTGCTTAACCCTGCGTTCCACACGCACTTGATCTCAAACTAAGGCAACGACCCCTTGGGTCTCGGTCATATAATCAAAAATTCCGAATTTAATTTCTCGCTTTCATTGCATACTCTATTGCTTAGCCTCTATTGTTTGTTACATCGTATTTAAGGATAGAAAAATCGTAAGGTATCGAGTAACACAAGTTTTATTGAAAAACTATCTTCTATCAAAATTTGGCTAAGTATAGAAAAGTGAATTTTAAAATATAATTTTCTTCAAACCATTTTTCTCGATAATTGTTCCTTATACCTTGAATATTCAAAACTGATTTTATGGAATTTTTATTTCAAGGTATACCCTTCATAATCGAAAAAATTGTTTTTAAAATAATTATCGAAAACTATTTTTGTACTAAAACTCAAAATTTACTTTTTGATTTACGGAGATTTACATTTTTTAGTATTTTTTATTGAATTCAAATGGAGGTATTTTCTTATTTACAATGTAACTTAAAGTAAAAGGAAAACCTTTCTTTTTACTTAAATCTTTTCAATGTAAATAAGTATGCTGGCAGAATGATAGCACTGTGCCAACCAATGGAGGTTCAGTTGATCAAAAGTTATAGTCTGTCCAGTTCAACCGATTGAAAAAAAACAGTTCAACCGGTTGAGCAAGTTCAACCGGTTGAAAAAATATGTTCAACCGGTTGGGAAAGAACAATGGACAATTTCGTTAACTTCAACCGGTTGAGAAAAATATGTCCAATCGGTTGGCCAAGATCAATGGCCTATTTCACTAACTTCAACCGGTTGAAAAAAAATAGTTAGGCATGGCAACGGGGCGGGTTCAGAGCGGGTTCGGCCTCCCCCACCCCTGTCCCGATTAAGAAAATCCTCCCTCACCCCCGTCCCAAACCGGTGACAGGTTGGGAATTTTTTCCCCACCCCCTCCCCGACCCTCCCTGATTAATTTTTTTTTAATTATATATATATATATATATATTATATATAATTATTGATATATATATTAAGGATATTATGGTATATTTTTAAAAAAATAGGGGTAATTTTGTCTTTTTATATGCTAATCGGGGTAAACGGGGTGGGTTCAGGGTGGGGGGGTAAAACTCGAACCTGCCTCGATTAGTAATCGGGTTATGATTTTTTTTTTCATACCCGTCCCGCCCCCGTTTACTGAGACCCCAAACCCGTCCCATGCGGGGCGGGGCGAAGCCCGTCTGGTTCGGGTCAAATTGTCATCTCTAAAACTAGTTCAATCGATTGAGCTTCAACATAGGCTTAATCGTAGAATCCAGTTTTCCTAGTTCGATTTCTAGGCCAATTTTGGATCTATTAACCCCTAAATTAAGAAAAATACATAAAATGAAAGTTGTAGACATCTGAGTTGGCTATCCTACGCAAATCGAATCAGACCAAAAGGTCGTGTGAAGGACTTACGCCCAAAATACTATCGACTGTTTCATATTAAACCGAACACGGTCCAGACTTTGATTTCAAGTCTACCAGGTATACACAAGCCGTATTTTCCACGTTTTCTCAAGGTTCTACCATGATAGGGCACACTCCTCCTATCTCAAATGTTTCACACCTACTTTAATAAAAAAACATTATAGAAATAGGAGAGAGACAATGGTATTTATCGGAATTTAGAGATATCGAGTGACTTCTTTTACTGTCCTCTCTCTTCCACTCTCTTGCCCTTACTCTTTCTCTATTCCTCGATCCTTCAAGCTCCTACTTCTATCAAGTCTTCAAGCTTTCTCTTTCTCTCTCTAGTTCTCTCTTTCTCTCTTCTTTCTTTCTTTCTTTCTTTCTCTCTTTTGTTTTGCCTTAGGCACAAGTTTCACTTGGAAACTTCCCAAGTTCCAATAGCCAAGATATTTTGGCTTTTGCACAAGTTTTCACCTTAGCCCTTTTTGTTGACTTTAAGACTAAAACAAATGAGTCACCTAATGACTCATGCCCATGAGTCACCCAACCATATGGCCCGCATGATGTCACGTGGTCCCACCTAATTGCTTGACACGTGTTCATTTTCTGTTAAATTTTATCAGAAAATATTATTTGGTTATAATTTTAATTACCGAAAAATATTCTAAAACTTTAATATAAGTAATTTAATTTATATTCCGGGTTGGGGTATTATACGCAGTCTTCTTAAAAAAGATTCGCCGCCTACCGAGGGTGTTGTAGACTTTGTCGGTCTTCCTCACAGGATAAAATAACTAAATCGCATACGTCAGAACACCATCGAGGTA
>BRYF01000021.1:92500-95000 GCA_030159135.1 Actinidia polygama
AAGACCTTAATGATCATCACCCATTACCCAACAAACTAATCATCTATAACATGATGAATTAAAGCAGATGGGTATTTGAATGATTAAGTAAGTTTACAACCATATCAAAATAATTAAGATCTATAATTATATTGCCCAAAATATAAGATGATAAAGTTATATATAATTAACAAAATGACTTTTTTAATATACATCCAATATGATACAAAATGAATGTCACCCACATCATGCAGCCATCAAAATAACAACAATTCCTCAATGTCTCAAATATTTATAACAACGGTATGAGTATATAACTTAGTAGAAAAGTCTTCTACTACATTTAAATGTATATGTGGTGGTCTGTTTAAGTGTAATGGTACCTATTTATACATGATGCCATATAAAATAATTAACATAACAAATGTCAAACTAAATAATCCTCTTTTTTCATTCCTTCATTTAGAGTAATACCACAATAATAGTGATCCGATAATATAAATAGTATCTAAAACATATTAAGAATTTGTGTAAGTACTTCCTCTACCTACACCCGTTGGCGATAGACAAGTAAAAATTTTGAGATTTCTCAATCAAGATTGGAGGGACCCGTATACCCCCTTAGCCAAAATTTTGGGTGTTTGTAAGATACCCGGGGTTATAAGCCCGAATATATATATTTTTCTTTACCCATTTTCTTTCATAAACAACATTTATATACATGCTTAAAATCAACTACAAATAACCTCACATTCAATCTTCTAAAAGCATATAAATTGGGGTTTTCACTCACATCACTTACAATAATCATATTCAAGCTACCTACATGCTCATTTAATATCTAATTAACAAAAAATCAAAGTTTCAAAACATAAACTTCATGAAACTAATAACAATAATTTAAATTTTGTTTTAATAAGAGTAAATGGTATAAATTAATTTTTTTAACGATGAGATATTTAAATGAGATAAAAAAATTCTTACCAAATGAGGAAGAGAAATAATTAAAATTTTGTCAACTTGCTCCAAATGAAAGGATCTTAGATTATTGAGAAGAACTTAAAAAATCTCACACTTTATACGTCTAAATATGACAAAAAATGGTGATTGAAAAGAAAAAAAAATCGCAAAGCTTGCAGAAGAAGTTAAGCTTTGTAGTTTTGGGTCAAAAAGTCAATATATATATTGATAATTACACAAGTGACCCGTAGAATTTATAGTTAATATCCTAATTAAACTTATAAACTTTAGTACTTCAAATTTCACCCACAATTAATCTAAAATAAAAATAACTATTATACATTAATATCTATGAACTTATTACTATCATACGTGGGCCCTCAAACATACAACTCAGTACCCACAATCATAAAAAAATATTATATAAAAAATATAATTAAATTATTATATAAATGATAAAAATTACCTGAGCCATCACAATGGCAGAACAACGGAGGTAGTGGAGGTAGAGGGTTGGTCGTTGGGGTGATGGTAATGGAAATATGGTGATGGTGGAGGAGGTGATGTGGTGGTGATAGTTGAGTTATATTTGTGCACGTCAATATTTATGCATACACTTTTATAAATGTAGCTAAAATTAAGTAACTTACTACTTAATTTCTTTTAAATTTTTAAGTAATACACGATATTATTAAACCAACTTGTTTTAATTTTACTTAATGCATTCAATTTTGAAACAACTCCTTTACATATGCTTAATTATATTTTGGAAATAGGTTAATGTGATATTTGGTCAACGCGTCTTAATAGTTTATAGGGTAAATTTGAAAATTAGTTCCCATCTTTTGCCTCAACTTCAATTTTGGTCCTTGTAAAAAAATCTCGTGATTTTAACATTGTATTTTGATTTTCTCGCTTATCAGTCCAATTGGTTATAGACGTTAGATTTTTGTACGGAGTTGCATCACATACCCGACATGTGACCTCTTTTGATAGCGATTTACAGTGATATTGAGAAAATTATAATGGAGTTTGAATGATTTACCATGAGAATTGGGTAAAAATAAAGGAAAAAAATATTAAATGATGGTACATGTTGATCAAGTGTGAAAATCCATCCAAAAATATAACGGACGTTAACAATTAGACAGATTAGGCAAGAAGATTAAAATATATGATTAAAATCACAGAATTTAAAAATACAGGGACCCAAATTATGAATAAGTAAAACTATAAGAACTATTTTTGCAAAATTATGAACAAGTAGTTATTGTGAAGTTTTCAAATTGGCATGTGATCAGAGAATCTATCGGGAGTCATGCATGAATATACTTATACTTGTGAGTTGTGAATTTATATTCGGAGAGAGATTCCACCCAATTTGGTTCCTCAAGTCTATGGTTCTTCGTGATGAACATAATTTCATTGGCTTTAAATGTTGTATGAGGTAATGTTTACCCTCTTTGTCAAGTAATAAATATAATTATTACTCTCACCCCCCAAAAAGATGATTTTCTTTTTATTAAAATTTTGACTCTTTATAAAATTACGAGAGGCCAAA
>BRYF01000021.1:282500-285000 GCA_030159135.1 Actinidia polygama
GCGTAGGTAGTTTCAAACTGTTGTCCTTCTAACCAGCGTTGCCCTATCTGCAATCACCAAAACAGTGAGATCGGCTGCCAGAGCTATTTTCGAAAAATGGCCTTCCGACTGTCAAGCTAGACGTCTGGAAATTTAGAGAGAGAAAGTATACGTATGGTTCAATAGCAAAGTTGAGCGTACCTTTGTGAGAACAATAGTTCTCCTTTATTGCCTAACTCAGGCACGTGACTTGACGCGTCAACTGTCTTGTCATTTGATAGACTACAGTTCGATGCGTGCTCGGACGCACCGACTATTGTGTCAGTGAGTAGGCGGCTGACCCAGCCATGCCCCTATGGCTTGGCTAGTAGCTCATCATCAACTGTCGACGTCTCCATCCGGGCGTGGGGGTTGTCAAAAGAAACTCTAACGTGCAAGCCACCTTCTGTCCCCTAACATCCATTGGGATCGCCGCTAGCTGTTGCCCCTCGTCCAAGCTTCTAGCGCGGTTATTGTTCCGAGCTTGCTGAACAGCGATAGCTCAGGAGTAACGATGGCCCTAGCTTGGATGACATTTGTCTTTGGTTGTAACTGCACCGAGCTCTAGCATAAAGGGCCCCGAGCTTGCTTTGTAGCGATAACCTGACTGAGACCTTCGCCCTAGCAAGGCCAGTGTTCAACAGTGCATGCACTGAGCTCCGGCATAGGGGGACCGCCAAGCTTACTTCGTAGCGATAACTTGGTAGAGGTCCCTGCCCTAGCAATGCCAGATTATGTTATTGTATAATTTGTTCTCTTACAAATTGTGGGGTGGTTTATATGAATGATGAGAGGAATAAAATCAACGATAGACACTCGCGGTGTCTCTACGGCTGCATAGGTAGCTTCAAACCATCGTCCGTCTAACCAACGTTGCTCTATCTGCAATCACCGAAACAATGAGACCGGTCGCCAGAGCTGTTTTTGGGAAACAGCCCTCTGACGGTCAAGTCAGACGTTCGAAAATTCAGAGAGAGAGAAAGTATACATACGGTTCAATAGCAAGGTTGCGCGTCTCTTGGGCTCTCCTCCCATGGGTTAGGGTTTCTCGAAGTAAGGTTTGTCTCAAATCCGAGCGACGAGTTTGAAGATTGGTTATTTGAAAACCAAGTTAATCCCCTGCCTGTCCTGGTTTTCATACTCAACCGAGCTCTCCTTCTGCTTTTCGAAAGGGTCCTCCCCCCGGGTGGGTGTCCCCATAGCCTTTTCTGCTTCCTTGAACTCGTCCTCCAACCGGGGGGATATCTTGACCTGGGACATGAGGTCCCGGAGGTCGGTTGGGGGTTAAGCATCAAGTTTTCCCACAGCCTCTCCCAAGGAGTCAGCCCGAGCTTATAGCTTGCCATTGTCAACTCCTCGAAGTACTTCTCAATCTTGTTATAAGTCTCTCGGTACCAATTGCTATGGTTGCGGATTGTCTCATTTTTGCCCTTTCTCAGTGTTAAAAGAGAACCTACACCTTTTGGCTTCTTTGTGTTGATCACAAATCGAGCTACGAATGACTCGGTCAGCTGGTGAAAGTTTTCAATCGACTCTACAAGCAGTTTGTCAAACTATTTCAATCCGAGATCTCCCAGGCTCAATGGGAACACCCGGCACGTCAGGGGCATCCATATGGTTCCAAAGGCCCATCATCTTCCTGACGTGACTCACGTGGTGGGACCTCGGATTTGACTTCCCATCGTACAAGGTGAATCTCGGTGGCATGAACTTCTCTGGTAGGTCCAATCCCTCAATTTCTTGAGAGAATGGAGTCTGATACCTAAGGACGATCTCCCTCTGTTCACTGGGGGTTGTGCGGACCACCGAGCCCGTAGGAATAACCTTGTTGGTTGCTGTCACTCTCCGGACGTTGAGTTTGGCTCGCAAATTCCCTTCTTGTTTACGTTTGGCGTTGAGCGTCTCACTGAGATCCACTCCGGACTTAGTTCGATCGGGAGATCTTCTTCGCTTGCTCGTCGCCACGGATTTGTTGTCCGTTCGACTGTCCAGACTCACGAGACTTATGTTGCTTTTTGTCCCGACCTTCCCAAGGAGGTTGGGTCGGTTCTTTGATCCGGCCTTCAATTTGCCCTGGCGTTGGAACCTCGGCTGGCCTCATCAACTTGATGTCTACCATAATCTGCGTTAGTTTGGCCAACTGTATTTGCAAATGCTCAATGGTTATATCCCGATTGTCTGCTCCTCCAAGGAACAACTGACTTGGGTTTGCCCAAAGGTGGCCCTAACCGCCCTCTTCCCATCCTCCAGTAGTTTACCCCCTTAATGCCCAAGAGTTTTGGGTGCATAAGGGGTCTCCCTGCGAGTTTCACGAGTTTCAGAACGATTGCTGCTTTGCGATGCCATCAAACTAGCTTTGCAAATGTCTATAATTGATTTCCCACAAACGGCGCCAATTGTGGGGTGGTTTGTTTGAAGGATGAGAGGAAGGAAATTGAGGATAGACATTGCAGCAGTTCTACGACTGCGTAGGTAGCTTCAA
>BRYF01000021.1:355000-357500 GCA_030159135.1 Actinidia polygama
ATGAACATTTTAAAGTATTAGAGTTATGATTATTAATTGGCAAGTAACTTGGTGAGGTTATTATAATATATTAGAATTCGTTTGGGACTGTATTTGTACCGTATTTGGTAGCCAATAGGGAGAAGACATGTGGTGCTAAGAGTTGGTCAACTATTGCATGGAGTGAATCTCAGCACATGCACACTAGATCAAGCATTCATCTCAGTCCTAAACGAAAAAAATAATAAGATTTGTCTTAAGATTTATGTCAGTCGACCAGAGTCTGGAATCAACCTCAGGCCCTAAAATGTATGATGAGTAGTTGCAAGAAGAGACAAGTGGCAACCGATAGCAATTGCGACTAGAGTTTAGGGGAGGTTATTCATGGTTTTCAAGTATTTCCTGCCTTCTAAAATGACCGGAGTGATTATGGAAGTTTCTAAAATTTTTGACAAGGCTGAATCAATAACAGTTATCTTTCAAGACACTTGGCATTCATTCAAGGCCTTCAGAGATTTATAAAGGTTACATTCACTTTGTCAACATCCATACGTTAAGGAATCATAATTTTATGCCCATAGATCTTATAACACGTGTCAAATGGAGAATGATTCCCAACTACTAATCCAAGACAAATTTAGTAAGATCTTCAAGTATAAATATTAGTTCTAGAGACTTAGAAGAAGTTCCTTGCCAAAAAACTAAAGGCTCCTCGCCAAATCAATCCATCTTATATTTGTCCCAGAGACAATCTCGCCAATTTACTTTCAATTTCAATTGTTCTTTACACTTAGTCCCAGCGACTCCATTTCAATTTTAAGTATGTCAAATTTAATTTCGATTGTATCATTTGTTCAAGTTCAATGGTACCAACTCTATTTATCCATCAAGTGTTCTTAACTTTTTAATTTTAGTATTTTTTATATCGCACTTAATGAATTAAAAAGTCCTTGACCGCCAATGCAAACCACGAACCATTTGTAATCTACCCTTTGGCTACACACTTTTGCCTAACAGAAGTTTAGATCTTGGTTAGCACGCCAAGTTCTTCACCTGTTTGGACCACACACAATCCTGATATGCCCATATTCACACGTTCAGTCCTGACCCGAAGTGTTTTCAACACGAAGAAAACATACTATTGCACCTATTCTAATTTTTGTAGTCATACTTCTATAGAAGTATAAGCAGGCCACTAATTCTTTTCATTTTTAGTTGTCATTAAGCTATATTTGTATCAAGATTTGATGGGAAAAATAGAAAAAGAAATAAAAAAGTTAGGAGCCAGGTTTCAATTGTGCTGTTTCAGAAACAAAATGTTCTGTTTGATTTTTTTGGAAATGTTGTGCCAAATAAATACAGTATATAAATAAGTAGATTACTAGAATTGTTGATCCTCTTTTAAATTTGAATGTACCCCCAAAAAATTATAATAGTTATTATCTTGTAGTTTTTAAAATAACACCGAACTTATGTACGGTTGAAATTATTATGAACATTAACTCTTGTAGTTAATTTTTTAACAAAAATAACAAAATTGTCCCTTAAATTTAGGTATTTTAATTTTTTTTTCTAATACACAAATTAAAATCAATAAACATTTTTTTCTTCTCAAAACATAATTTATTTGTAAACTACTCTATTTTTATTTTTTTTATCAAAAATTAATTTAAAAAAAATGTGTTAAATAGTTTACTTTTTAAGAACATTTAATCAAAAAGCGTATTTAAAACCTAACATTTGTTATCAAATTTAAAAAATTCATTCTAAAAATATAAAAAAATATATGAAAGTTCAAAAATCAAGGGTAATGTTTTTATTTTTTCCAAGAAGTTAGCTCCGGATGAAATCTTGATAATAGTTACAATAATTTGATAAGGTAGTGCTATTTTAAAAAATACAAGAGATGTAATTGTATTTATGAGAAACTTTGAGGTACGCTACTGAAATTTAAAACTTGTGCAATATAGAAACTTTTGGGTTCCCAATAAAATCACCCCATATTTATGTCGTACTGCGTTCATACAAAAGTCAACCATTGTCACCAGATTATCCTGTGTTTGGCTCCATCGAATTCCAATTCTTTGTGGAGTAGTGCTATAGTTACTCAATGTTGCACCCCAAATACACATCTGGGTGAGGTGGTGCATTTGAATTGGCTGGGTGTGGGGTTCATCCAGTCATGTCAGCCAATCCAAATGCACCACCTCACACAGGTGTGCATTTGGGGTGCAATATTAGGGTACCCATATCATTTTCCTTCTTTGTGAGAAGAATTTTATTCCCACTCCTCGCCCACACATCATTAACGTGACTATTAATTTCTTTATTTTATCCTTAATCCCCTAAAACTCTAACTTTGTTATTTTAATTAAAAAAATCTTTTAATATCACTTTTTAGTTATTTATTAAAAAAAATTATTATTTTTTAATTCCACATTCTAAATTTTTATATAAAAATTTTTTGATGATCAAATTTTATAATTTCTTTTACTCCCACCTCCAAGTTTTTATAAAAAAA
>BRYF01000021.1:447500-450000 GCA_030159135.1 Actinidia polygama
TTATCTAGATCATGTCTTGAGCAAGATCGAAGGCCGCATCCGAGTTTATCCTGATCATGCCATGAACAGCTAGCTGTTTGTCAATTACCCTCGGAATTTTGAAGATTTATTTTGCTAGTACTAGCACCCATGAGCCTGCAAGTATTCCAACAGCCCTCATGTTGCACCCAAGAGTTCTTACTTTGCAAAAATGCCAACAAATCACACAGCTGAAAGACCCATTACCTCCCAAAATACAGATTCGAATATCATCACCCATATTATGGCGGAAGAATATAGAAGATCTGCTTATGTTAATATAACCACCTGAAGCAGCCTCAGAAAGATTTAAAATAGAGTACAGCCAACAATCCTACAACCATCCTGGTTAGCTCGACAAAAGATAACACAATCATCAGTGGACAAAAGATGCATAGTAGTAGAACAACACCTGCAGATCTTTACACCTCAGAGAGTTCTTTGAGCTTCATCCTGTTTAGTGAAGATGATAATCCCTCCACACACAATAAATATCGGGAGAGGGTCCCATTGCCTTTGGCTTCTGCTTGGGAAAAATTATTGCTAGATGCCTTTGATTGGTTTTCCTTGAAAAAAAAGAAGATAATTTAGGAAACAACGAACATTGGCGTCTTGTCATGCAAACATTGATGCTAAACAGTGAGAAAAGCTGTAACATGAAGTAGTGCTGAAAAAACACAAATGCCCAAAGTCGATTTCAGAGGTGGAAGCAGTCGCTAAAAAAAGCCTGCATGATTTCTTCTCTCTTTATCGTTTATAGGACATTGAATGAACCAATCGAGCTAAAAAAGGCTGTAATACTAACATCTTTCCAATTTCCCTCATTTTTCTAAGTTCTTTTTATTAATTTCTTACAGGAAAATAAATGCATACAGATAAATTACGCACGTTATACATTTTTTACAGAAACACTTGATTTTTGGGATGAAACACGTTATCTTGTGCAGCATGCTAGCAGTCACTCATGCTATGCAACGGACCTAAGAATCTGAACTGAATTACTGTAATCCTCTCATAATAATATGAAGTGAAAAGTCAACTCCAATATACAATATAATAGCAAAAGTTGAATATATTTACTTGGCTAATCACTAAAGTTCCATTAAGAGTAGTCATTTAGCAAAAGTTAATGCAATGCAACTGGCAAAGGATATTAGTCTTTAAAATTCACCATCTGTTCATATTTGCAAGTGTAACTATGAGGTGATTATCATATAAAACCAGACAATAGAGATTTATACCCTCTTAGACCCTGGAGAAGGCTTTAGTCACGTCAATTACAATCTCACTTCTATGACATAAGTCCTCAGTTGAAGTCTAAACTCAACCCCCCAAAAAATAACAATTGTCAGGTAATGTAAGTGTCCCTAAAACCATTTCCATACGTTTTGTTTCTGAATCAATAGAATATGATGAACATACTCTGTGCACACGATCACAAAATGCAGAGGAAACCACAATGAAAAAGAAATAATGCATCAACACTGATGGAGATATAACAGAATTTACTGTGGAAATTACGTAGAAAAAGAAAAGGGAATCAATATGGGTAGATGGAAATCAAAGCCAGGCTCCCATGACTGAGAAGTTCGCTCATTCCATACCAGAAATGACACTCAAACTTGTGTCTCATCGTGTGTATAATCTTTCAAGTGCTACTTTTTTAGGAACAACATGCATAATATGAAGACTTAACTTGAATAAAACATATCTAAAATGAAAACTTGATCAGTAAAAGGATTGTTGATTGTAAAAGACAAATAAATGAGGGAATACACTCAGGGTGAATAACTATTCCCATAAAAAATGAAGATCATAGAATTACCCAGTTTGATGCATGAATTATCTGAACTCCAACTTCTTAACTTGAGCTATAATTTGGTTCCCAACCTTCAATACAGCTGAATCAGCACATGCACTAGTTAAAGTTGCAAATGAAACCCAATCAGGCTTGACCCCTTCCCTTAGCATAAGAATGTACAGTTCGAGACCCTCTTCCCACAACCCCTGCTGTGTATATACGGATAGCATTGAGTTCCAAGTTATGACATTTCGCTCGGGTATTTTATTAAAATTTCCGAGAGCTTTTTCAACATCTCCATTCTGTAATAAGGAGGTGACTATCACTGTCCATGATATAGTGTCCCTTAATGGCATCAACTCAAATGCGCGGTTTGCCAGCTGAACATAGCCACATTTTGTATATATGATAATAAGAGCATTCCCCACAGGAACAGAGCAATCCATTCCAGTCTTGATTGCATATGCATGGTGATGTGCCCCAAGAGAAATGTCCTTCAGACTAGAACAAACTCCAAGGATTGCAGCAATAATAAATTCATCCAAGGCCACTGGCACCTCTCTCATCTGTTTAAACAATGCCAAAGCTTCTGCTTTGTGCCCAAACTGTGCTACTTCTGCAATTAAAGAAGTCCATGCAATCACATTGCTTTCTGTTAAATTATTAAAAATCCGTGTTACA
>BRYF01000021.1:482500-485000 GCA_030159135.1 Actinidia polygama
TGACACCGAGTTCAAGAAGTTCTGTTATGAAAATGGCATTAGACTAGAGAGGACTGTGCAAGGGACACCGCAACAGAATGGCGTAGCAGAACGAATGAACCGAACATTGACTGAGAGAGCCAGAAGCATGCGGATACATGCAGGATTGCCCAAGCAGTTCTGGGCAGAGGCAGTCAACACAGCAGCCTACTTGATCAACCGAGGACCATCAGTTCCACTAGAGCACAGAATACCAGAGGAGGTTTGGAGCGAAAAAGAGGTAAAACTTTCACACTTGAAAGTTTTTGGTTGTGTATCATATGTGCATATTAGTGATCAGGCTAGGGGAAAGCTTGACCCTAAGTCACTAAAATGCACCTTCATCGGATATGGTGGAGATGAATTTGGGTACAAATTCTGGAATGACCAGACCAAGAAGGTGATCAGAAGTCGAGACGTGATATTCAATGAGAGGGTGATGTACAAAGACAGAGATGCACTACAGTCTAGTGGTGTAACACTGGGTGATCCTATGTATGTTGATCCAGATGATATTCCAGATAAAAGTATAGTGCAACAAGCCAATGAGAGTCCTCAATTAGAGGAACAGACACCCCAGAGTAGTACACAACAGATTGATCCACCACAGTCTCCATCTCCATCTCCTATACTAAGGAGATCTTCACGGCCTCTTGTACCAAACAGAAAGTACATGAATTATTTACTACTCACTGATGCTGGAGAACCTGAATGTTATGATGAAGCATGTCAGGTGGAGGATGCTAGCAAGTGGGAGTTTGCAATGAAAGAAGAGATGAAGTCCCTTATCTCTAACAAGACATGGGAGCTAGCTGAGTTACCCGTGGGAAAGAAAGCCTTACACAACAAATGGGTGTATCGAGTCAAGGAGGAACATGACGGTACCAAGAGGTACAAGGCAAGACTTGTAGCCAAAGGCTTCCAGCAGAAAGAAGGAATCGACTACACCGACATATTTTCACCTGTTGTGAAACTGACTACCATTCGGTCAGTTTTAAGCATTGTTGCAGCAGAAGACTTGCACCTTGAGCAGTTAGATGTAAAAACTGTTTTCCTCCATGGTGATCTTGAGGAAGAGATATACATGCAGCAGCCGGAGGGTTTCTCAGAAAATGAAAATGAGAAGCTCGTGTGTAAATTGAAGAAGAGTTTGTATGGATTGAAACAGGCTCCAAGGCAGTGGTATAAAAAGTTTGACAGGTTTATGCAGACAAACAACTATTTCAGATGCAATGCTGACCATTGCTGCTACTTCAAAAGATTTGAGTCCAGCTACATTATTTTGCTACTTTATGTCGATGACATGTTAGTAGCAGGATCCGACATGGGCGAAATCAGAAAATTGAAGAAGCAACTGTCGAGTGAGTTCGACATGAAGGACTTGGGCGCAGCAAAGCAGATTCTTGGGATGAGAATCAACATAGACAAGCCAAATGGTACTTTGCAGTTATCTCAGGTGGAGTACATTGGGCGTGTTCTGAAAAGGTTCAGCATGAGTGATGCTAAGGCAGTTAGTACACCTTTGGTTAGTCACTTTCGACTATCCAAGGAACAGACACCCAAGACGGAGGAAGAAAGGAACTTCATGGCTAAGGTTCCATATGCCTCAGCCATTGGAAGTCTCATGTACGCCATGGTTTGCACAAGACCAGATATTGCTCATGCAGTGGGAGCTGTGAGCAGATTCATGACTAATCCTGGAAAGCAACACTGGGAAGCAGTCAAGTGGATACTAAGGTATCTACGAGGCACCACTGAAAAATGCTTATGTTTCAGAAAAGGAGAATTGAGACTACAAGGCTTTGTAGACTCGGACTTTGCTGGTGAGGTAGACAATAGGAGGAGTACTACCGGTTACATCTTCACGGTGGGTACTACAGCAGTTAGTTGGGCATCACAATTGCAAAAGATCGTTGCCTTATCTACTACAGAGGCAGAATACGTAGCAGTGACCGAGGCCAGCAAAGAGATGATCTGGTTACAGGGATTGTTAGCAGAATTGGGTCTAAAACAGATGAAGAATATTTTGCACAGTGACAGTCAGAGTGCTATACATCTGGCAAAGAATTCAGCATTTCATTCAAGGACCAAGCATATAGGACTTCGTTATCACTTCATCAGATCTTTATTAGAAGATGGGGTGTTAATACTTGAGAAGATCCAGGGCAGTAAGAATCCAGCTGACATGTTAACCAAGATAGTTACTACAGAGAAACTGAAGCTGTGCTCAGCCTCAGTAGGTCTTCAAGGATAGAAGACAAGAAAGTCTCACACCCAGCTCACTGATAGATGCGATGGATGAGTTGCAGTTCAAAAGTCTCCAAGTGGGAGATTGTTAAAGAATGGAGACTTTTGTGGATAATGGAGAATAAAGCCATGAAACATGCAACTCATGTTTTGTGGATGATGGAGATAAAGCCATGAAACATGCAACTCATGTTTTGTGGAGATAAAGCCATGAAACATGCAATCCATGTTTTGT
>BRYF01000021.1:532500-535000 GCA_030159135.1 Actinidia polygama
TAATACGCGAACATGTGCAACCTTTCAATTTGTGCAAAAAGGTTCCTGTGCGTAGCTGGTTGGCCGAATAGTTGTAATTTTTGGCCGAATGGGTGTCTTTCCAAAGAGATGTATCCCTCTATAAAGGTGTGAAAGCTTCTATAAATTCTACCACCATTCATTCATACTTCATTGATTTGAAAAACATTCTAAGCAAGAGTTAGAGCATCCATCATTCTTTAGTTTCATTCGAGAGAGATGAGACACTTGAAGGTTCGACGTGATCTTCGAATTTGGAGTACTACTATTCAAAGATCGTTGCTGCTGGGAGTCGTACAGCATATTCCGTAAATACCAAGTGCGGGTCGTAAACGACTTAAGGACACTGATTTTAATTCAGCCCTCAGCCAAATCAAATTCTGCATCCTTAAGTTATTTGGTATATATTTTTTGTTCTTCCTTCTCTTACAATTCTCTTTACAACTTTCTATTTTTTTTTTCAAAGAAAAAGAATACCATTTTATAACAATTTGCCCATAGCTTCTCTCTATTCGTTTTGTTGGAAAATGAATAAATCGGATTCCATGTGGTTGGGTGTCTCCCGCGTTCCTACACCTCAATAGGAAAGTAAGATTTTAGATAGAAATTCTTAAAAGCATCTCCAAAGTCCAAACCAGCCACTGGATCTTTAAAAAAATGAGGGAGATTGATTCTCACCCCGCCCCCGGACACAAAACGCAGTCACTTTGGGCGAAGGTCAGGTACACGAGCTAACGCTAGGAGGTATCGCATTCGATTCCTGGTGACTGCGTCGCATATCCACGTTTACATCCGGAGGTGTGAAGGCTAGCTGCTCAGGACACAGAAATTAGTCTGGGTGGGCCCAAAAGCCTATCTAAGATACTCTGTGGGTAATAAAAAAAATGAGGGAGATCTCTTTTTTAATATTTAATTTTTCAAAATTCAACTTTGTCATGTGAGTTTTTGATATTGAATTTGAATACCAAGCATGTCTCTTTTTACCTTCTCTTGTATTTTGATATAACACTACTTTTTAATTTATATATATATATATATATATATATATATATGGGGCCGGATTCGATGACACAAGTTTTGACATAATTTTAGACATTCCATCTTAGCCCTTGAAATCAAAGGCTATCAAGGGTTGAGATTATTTTTCAGAATTATTAAAACGACGTAGTTTTAATAAATTTCAGGAACACTTTAGAAAAATTTACTCTATTATAATCTCCGGATCCGTCCCATATATATATATATATATATATATATATATATAATATTTATATATTTGATATTATTAAAATTTGTCCGCCAGTTCACGGTTTTAGAAAAAAAATTATGTTTTAATTTTAAAATTTTAGGTTTTAAGTATAAAAATCAGTCTACAAAAATAAAAGATATTTTATTACTATTAATAAATAAATTGATGACATAATTATGACATCACATGTCAATAACGGTTGACCCGACGATTAACCCGATGACCCTTGACCCGGTATCACCGGTTCGGGTTTTAAAACACTGTTTGATAATATTGAAAACATATTGCTCATATCTTTAAAATGATGTCAATATTGAATATAGGGTAAATTTTAGTTTGACACACTATGGTTTGGGTCATGTGCGGATACACTCCCTCACGTTTCATTATCAACGTATACCCCCTTGTGGTCTGTGAATTAATTCGCACCACTTGCATTGTTTACGAAAAAATAAAAAAGTCAAGTTTAATCTCATATTTACAAGTTAATGCTTTATCTAGAGGAGGCGTATCCGCACCTTCCCCCAAAACATAATGGGTCAAAGTGTATCTTCGTGGCCTCTGATTTAAAAAACATATCAACATTTTTGCGAAAACCCTGTGCGTGTCATCCACAACCTTTTATCTTCGACGGGAATTCTAAGGTTACGGATTAGTTCACAAACCACAGGGGATTATGTAATGATAATCAAACATGAGCAGTCTATCCGCACATAACTCAAACCACAAAGGGGTGAAAGTGAAATTTACCCTTAAATATATTTAATAAAATAAAAATAATTAATTAACTAATTTAGCATTTTAAAGTGATAGGAGGAAACTTTTTAAAAATTAAAATAGATGTTTGTGGTTGGAATTTGATGAAGGGTGCCTCGATTGCTTTCACACTTTTTTCTCAGCCCCCAAGCATTATCGGTTCATCCTTATACAAATGGCACTTTTTTATGGTGATGAAACTAATGGGGTGGGGTAAAGGGTGGTTGAAGCTGAGTAGGGCGGGCAAAGGTGCGACATTTGCCGAGGAGTATTGGGGAAGGGTCGGCAACAATGGAGGAGGATTAGGAAAAACTGAGGAGATAAAAGGATAATTTAACAAGTGATAAATTCATAATAAGGCTTTTTAGATATTTGGTGTCATCCAACGGTAAAGAGAGAGAGAGAGAGAGAGAGAGAGAGAGAAAATTACAAAATATTTCCTTCCAAACATTAGTCAATGGCTACCCAATCATTCTA
>BRYF01000021.1:570000-572500 GCA_030159135.1 Actinidia polygama
CCAATGTCTTGCAGGTGTATTTCTTGCATTTTTTTAATCTGATGAGGTATTCATTGACCTTCCAGGTCGGCTGAGCTTGTAAGCATTTGGTTAGAGAAATGGCAGCATTCTTATGTGCTTAACTTATGTGAAGTGTACCGACTCTGTATCTGCAACTGAAATTCCTGGTGAATACCAATGCTATTCAGCATTCATGCCATTAGGAATTGCAATTTTTTTCATGCTTTGGCTTCCTACTCTTGATGAGGAACTAGTTAGAGAAGATTGAAATGCTCAATTGGCATTTGGTGCATGTTATTTCTGCTCTCAATGCCATTTGCACCCGATTAATTTTTCATTTTCTAGATTTGAAAAAATTTCTCCAATCGGTATAAATATCCAAGTAACGATGAGCGGGGTTTAGAATTGATTTTTTTTCTAAGACAAATGCGATCCGATCTTGTGTATGTAGATGTCTAATCATCTTGATTTCTTACTTGATCAGATGAACAGTTGGGACCACATAAGTGAGCACATCAAACTGGGAGTCTGGGACAGCAGTCATTGTTACCGTTTAGGTGCAGCAGTACATAAGTTTCGTTCCAATTTTAGAAAGGGACAACATGGAGGATGGAGCCTATAAAAGTGGTATGTTTCATTGATGCTTTACTTAATGCTAACAATATGAAGACATGGGTATGGTGGCCCTATGGGTACGGGTTTCAGTGAAGCATTAATGCGCAACATGTGGTGGTGTCTCCACAGCTCACTTTCTTGGGTGCAAAGGTGTTGTTCCGGACACCTTAGCCGGGCCATACCGTCCTGCCCCACGGGACTGGCATGACAGGTAAATCAGGTACTCAGCGGCCCAACAGATGGGAGGCTCAGTGCATAGTGCCCATAAGGAGCCCACCCAATATTTCATGAGTGAAACTCCCACACTGCGGCTGCCATGACTCGAACCTGCGCTCTTGGGTGCAATCTACCACCTGTGAACCAACTGAGCTACGCCCTGGGCTCCACAGCTCACTTTCTTTTTCTTATGGCATGTGGAGAAGTTAGTGCACCAGAAGAACACAAAAACGAAGAGAAAGAGCGCAAAAATATAACTGAAACATTTAGGAATTAATCTGGGCGGCAACAAAATAGGTACGTCCAATCACTTTTAAGTTTTAACCACAAAGAGCTCTCTCTCTCTCTCTCTGCTTTTCTTTTTAAATCAAACCTCAAGTGGCCATATTTGCTACAAACCTTGACGGTTTTAATTTGTTTAAAAGGTTAAACATTATGTTAGACTTGATTTCAATTCGGAGTTAATCCCAATTCGGATATGTAGGCAACTTAACAAATAGGTGCAATTACAAAACTAATTTGAAACTGCCCTGACTCGGATATACAGACGATCCATTTAAATAGGTCTAATCAAAGTTCAAACCATAAAATAAACTCAACTGTCGACTTTGGTTTCTTGTCTACTGCAGAGTAAAAAAATTGTTCGAATCAAAAAGTTTTCCATTTTGTCTATACATAGTAAAGAAATATCACAACGTGATAATTTTGTTTATATTGAGTGAAAACTCAAAACTTTTGCTTAAAGGGCGTTGATATTGTCTGCTTAGTGGGTTTTATCCAAAGCACAATTTGTGCATATATTCAACAAGACTTCAGACAAATTACATACAAAGGTCAGATTTGAGGGATTAGAGCAGAAGAAAGAGGAAAAAAAAAGGGGGGGTGATGGAGGGAACTATACCTCTCCTGACTCCAGACAAGATGGGCAAATTTGATCTTTCTCACAGGTCACTTCTATACTTTGTCTCTATTCTTGTGTTTGTGTACTCTGGTTATGGGATAAACATTGTTCTAAGTTCATACCTGAGAACTTGCCATTTTCGGAATCAGTTTGGTAGAATATTTTTCTAAAGCTGTTTTTGAAAACAGTCATTGGTTTCAAATCTTACTTTTTTTTTTTGTAGAAAATGATTTTTCAAGAATTTGGTAACATCTTTGTAGTGTTTTCTTAAAAATGAACTATTTTCCAAAAACCAAAACCATAAAACAAGTTTCAAATAACGTTAAACCAAACAAATTTGTAAGTGTCAACAAAACTGATTCAATTTATAGCTAAAAGGCAATTCAATTTTTAACAACTTTTTTGACTAACCTAATGGTGACTTATCATGATGGCAAGCATTATCTATCTAACATTATAAAGTTGGATCTAATTAATCATTTCTAAATAATGAATGTATGGCTCTGACTGCTTATCTCTTACCTCTTTCCGACTCTGCTACAACTGAAAAGGAGAAATATCAATCTTGATTTGGTGAACCATGAGATTTTGTGACCTTTTTAATTGATTTGTGATTTGTATATTTTGTAGGATAGTTTTGGCACCTCTAACAAGAATGAGATCTCATAATTTTGTGGCACAACCGCATGTCATTTTGTACTACTCGCAAAGAGCAACAAAAGTTGGCTTTTTAATTGGAGAAACCTCTGAAATTTTAGATACAGCTCA
>BRYF01000021.1:662500-670000 GCA_030159135.1 Actinidia polygama
AAAATTCATTCGGTAATAAAAAAAAAATTTAACTAGCCAAGACACAATTAAAAAATCTAAGTCAAACACCGACTAAAAGATTAAAGTAAAATGTGAATATGAATCCCGTCATTCTTTCGTGTGAACGAGGACTCACATATATAGTCGAAGCCAAACTCCTTTTTACTGATTTGGAAAGCGATGAAAGCTTGTAGTATTCTATGAAGAAACAACAAGACAATGAAGTCCGTCCAAATGGGGTAAAAGTTCCAAATCTCCTCACAACAAGTTCTGAAATATACATGTAACCATTTTATGTTTGTTTGTTGAGCGATCCAATCCATGTGAAAGATACTTTACGTCATCTACGGTTTTTGGTGAGAGGATGGAATAAATTAGTGAAGTATATACAGCTCCACCTGGCAGGATCACTTTTGATTTTGGAAGAATGTGGCAAAAGCATTTTTGTATAACCTTTGAAGAATTGTAGCTAGAAAAGCATGAGAGAGAGAGTCACACAAGTTGCCTCTTTCTCTCTCCATGCTCAAAAAAAATATTTTCTTCTATTTATTAGTAGTATCAGAAGGGGAAAGTAATATCACAATTACTAAGAGAGTGCAGTTTTTGCATATGATCGAGGCGTGGCGCAAAGAGTGATGATTACAGCATATGAGTGGCAATGATGAGGGTGAGTGTGTGAATTCGCCTTTATTCGCACAGCCCCCGGGGGTGTATTCTCTCTCATCAAGGTGCTAATAACATGGTTTTAGTTTTAGCCCCAGATCTAGAATCTATCCACTAATTGTAAATGGTCCACCTTCACACCTACTAATAGAGTTTTAATTTTAGCCCCAGATCTAGAATCTATCCACTAATTGCAAATGGTCCACCTTCACACATGCTAATAGAGTTTTAGTTTTGTCCCTCAACACGGATATGTATTAGGGTTAGTGTGCGGTGGCACCTTACATCTACGGGACTCTTAATGACAAAGGCATAAGAGAGGCATGCCTTGACAATGTGACAAATGTTTAAGATAGTGATGCTTTGAAGCAAATGCAAGGCAGAAGTAGAGTAATGCCTGAATACTGGATAGTGTGGGCTATGAACAAAGAAAGTCAGTCATGATTGGACAAAAGCAACAAAACTCGGCAGAGGTAATTATGTTAGGTAGAGGCAGCGATACTTGGCAGAATCAGTATAACTCGACAGAGACAGTCATGACTAGACAGTGATAGTCAAGACTCGACAGAAGTAGTCAACACTCGGCAGAGATAATTATGACTGGACAGTTACATTTGGCAAGAGGCAGTTGTGTCTGAGGACACTGGGTTGTGTATCAATTAAATAAAATTATGTTTGAAGACACTTGTCCAAATGGCATACGGGCAGTTCCGGATGATGCATGTAGCATGCTTGTGTTAAGACAGTTTTTTCCCTTGGCAGTTAGGTTGGCAATTGGGGGGGTCCCAACTGCGAAGTGTCTGAGGACACTTGGATGTGTATCAATTAAATAAAATTATGTTTGAAGACACTTGTCCAAATGGGCTACGGGCAGTTCCGGATGATGCATGTAGCATGTTTGTGTTAAGACAGTTTTTTTCCTTGGCAGTTGTCCCCCCCCCCCCCCAACTGCCAAGTGTTTGAGGACACCGGGTCCCAACTGCCAAGTGTTTGAGGACACTTGGATGCGTATCAATTAAATAAAATTATGTTTGAAGACACTTGTCCAAATGGGCTACGGGCAGTTCCGGATGATGCATGTAGCATGCTTGTGTTAAGACAGTTTTTTTCCTTGGTAGTTGGGGGGGTCCCTTGGCAATTCCTCCCCCCTCTCCTCCCCCCCCCCCCCCCCAACTGCCAAGACATATGACATATGTTGTGTATTTTGTAACTGATTTATGTTGTCTATAAATTGGGCAAAGAGTCTGTACAAAACTAGGCAGATAGTTTTAACAAATTCTAAGGCAGAGAATTGGTGTTCTAACCTAGAAAATTCTAAGTATATTCCTTATATTGTTAGTGAAGTAAATGTTGAGTTTTGACTCCTAAATATTATTGGTTGATTCTGTTTTTCTAAACCTCAAACCTGTGTGTGTTTGTGGACGTTTTGGCTGAGACTAAGCGCTGATAATTAGTGTCTTCGATGGTCAATTTTGAGTCCGAAAATTAACCATGTGACACCTACCATAATTAATCCTCATTAATTATATTCCCCCTCCTTCTTCTTCTTTTTCTTCCCAACGCTCCATATTATTAGAGGTTTTACAGGTACAATGTCCTTTCTTAATTAATTGGCTAGCATGCTTGCTCTATTTTGTATTTAAAATTGTGTTAAAGTATTTGTCATGAATTTAACACCTACTTATGAATTTAAAAACAACTTAAGAAAGTAAAAATGGGCTAATTTATTGAGAAACTTCAATTTGATGTTTTCAACTTATACTTCTGAATAGTTAATTTTAACACAAGTTCATATATAATAAACACCGTCTCTAAGAATTAAATTTAGATGATTTTGAGAAAAAATGTTTAACAGGCTTAATTTGCACTGGGTCAAGTCACATACGGAGGTGATAAATTAGGAGGCAGTACATGTGGGACTACTTAACGTGTACAAATTTTAAAGTGTGAATAATGTGTTTTTGTGGTGTCACATTTTAAAATTTGAGAACACTCATTTATCTTCATGGAAACTTAGGGAAAAAATGGAGAATAATACTGTGAACTTCTTATAAAGAAAAAGCAATCAATCAATAAATAGTGGATTTGTTGCACACAAACAAATTAGTTGTGTTCCCAATGTTTAAGCTACGTTTGGGCTATTTTTAATTAAATTTTTTTTTTGTCTAGTTGGGGTGAGGCTCCGTTTGCTAATGCTTAAAAGTCAAGTTTTTTTTAAGTTTACTATCAAAAAAGTTATTTTTTTTGACTTTTTTGTTTTTTTGACTTTATTTTAGATAAAAATAAACAAATAAGCAAAAATAAAAAAAATAAAAAAGTCAACTCTGACTGGCTTTTTGCTTATTTTAAACAAAAAAATCAGCTAAAAAACTTAAATAAACTGGTTCCAAACGGAGCCTGAGTTAATGGGAGTTCAATTTTTTTAGCTAACTGAAACAACATAAGTAATTTTTTGTTCTATTTTATCTTTTTAATTGAAAAACCTAGTTTTTTATCTCGTCCACTTGGGCCTTCATGGTAGGTTTATGTTGTATATTATCTATTAACTAGTAATTGCCTGAGTCCACGGGTGCTAAGAAAAAAAAAAAAACATCTCTTAGACGTACTTGTTAGAGTTTTACAACTTAAAAAATAGATAAGATATAAACGTCAGATAAAGATACATTGCATGCATATACGAAGAGATATATTTCTTTAAAATAGAGAACCAATTAGAAAGTATAATGATTTTGAAAAAATGTTGCTAGTTTGAAAGAAATGAGAGAAAAAAAATTGAGTGTTTTAATTTTTTTGGGTACGAGTCCCACTAAAAAATGATCCAATAGATAAAAAATATATAAATCTTAGATATTTTTTTTGCCATTGGATCATAATTTACCTGGGCACCAAACATTTGAGAAGAATGAAATAACATTTTTTTTAAATAAAAAATAATCTCGAGTGAAATCTCAGTCATTGAATTAAATTAAAGAATTTCAGCCGTAAATAGTTAAAAAAAATTTAAAATATTTGTAGCTTATATTACATAAATTATTATTGACTGACTGAGATGGTCCGTGAAATTGGATCAAATATAATGACGCCACCACATCCTATGAGGGGTTCATATTTAACTAAAAAACCGATTAGTCATTTTCTAGCAACAGTAGTTAAATTAATAAAAAGAGTAAATTGATACTCCCAACCCCCGACAACCCCAACCAAACTAATAAATATTTTGATTTTCCACTTTTACCCCTAAATCCCCTCCTAAATTTTTACTTTGCCATTAACTTTTTAATTCTTTTTTTTTTTAAGAAAATGCTATGGGTACCCCAATGTTGCACCCCAAATGCACACCCCAAATGCACACCTGGGTGAAGTGGTGCATTTGGATTGACTGACATGACTAGGTGGACCTTACACTCAGCCAATCCAAATGCACCACCTCATCCAGGTGTGCATTTGGGGTGCAACATTGGGGTACCCATAGCACTACTCTTTTTTTTTTAATACCACCGGTTATTAATTAAAAAAAGAATCAAAGTTTTTTAATTTTTTTTTATTTTCACCTTCCAAATTTTATATATATAAAAAATTATAATAAAATTTTATAATTTTTTTACTCCCACCTCCAGTTTTTTATTAAAAAAAATGGTTCGACATTTTTAATATTTTTTTAAATTTTTGTCAATTTATAAAATTGAATACAAAACTAATTAACATAAATTTATTTTTAAAAATATTAAAGAGAAAAATAAAGATTTATTATTTGAAACTATCTTTGAAAATTAATAATCCATTTTTTAGGTGTCAAACTACTAAAAAAAATCAGATTTCGCTTTAGTGTTTTTTAAAAAAATTATGTTAATTAGGTTTGTATTAAATTTTATAAATTAAGAGAGATTTAAAATAAAAATAAAAATTTTGATTGATATTTTTTTTATAAAAAACTGGAGGTGGGAAGTAAAAAAAATTATAAAATTTTATAATAAAAAATTTTTTATATTAAAATTTGGAAGATGAAAGTAAAAAGAAATTATAAAATTTTGATTAAATTTTTAAATAAATAACCATGAAATAGTATTAAAAAAAGAGAAACACTAAAAACAGCCTAAATGGCTGATATGTGAAAATGTATTGAAAAGTGTAAAAAATGAATCGAAAATTAAATTTTATTATTATTTTATACTCCTTTATAGTAGGACCTTTAAAAAAAAAATAATAGGTGAGAAAGACAGAAGAGATGAACTCCCATTAACTCAACAGTATTTAATTGAATCAATCTGTTTCTTGATCTACCCCCCCTGTCTGAGCGTGATAGTTGTACTTTCTCATACCAGTTTCTTGTACAGATGAATCAAAGTTGGGCCGCTATTAATTTTTTGATTAATATCTGGTACTTCTTTTATTCTATTTTATTTTTAAATTTAGATATTTTAAAATTAATACTTGTCTCTTTAAAGAGTCTAAAGTATAAAACTAATAGAAAGCTCTCTTTGGTTTAACTTTCAAAATTAAATTTTGGAGATTTTTTTCAAAAATAATTTTTAAAATCGAAAGTATTCAATGTTTTTAAATATTATTCATGTTTTCGTAGTAATAAAATTTGAATATATCTTTTATTATTTTCTTAAAAAAATAAAATGTTTTTTAAAAGAAAATCAAAAAATAACTTTAGAAAACCCTCAACCCAAAAAATATTCTAAAAATTATTCTTCATAATTGATTCTCAAAACTAAACCAATCAAAACTTTAATTTTTCAAAACCATTCATTGCAAATTGTAAAAAAATTCTGAAATTAGAATAAAAACAACAATGTGAAAAATCAATACATTTTGACTTGAATTTGAGTGTGTTAACTGCACATTTCTTTAACAAATTGAAACTTTTTTTTGGATAAATAAAATGAGATGGATGGAGTATCAAACAAAACAAAGTGAAATTTTTTAATTGAATCAATAATCAATAGAAATTAAAAACAGACCGGGACAATAAATTTTGCGTAGTGCATCAAAGTCACATGTGGTAAAAACACACAAAAATGTCAATTCCATATCACATGTATATGTATGTCCACACGCAATCATCATGCATTGTACACAAAAACTCAAAAAAATACCCCAATCAAATCTAAATTTAATTTTATACTAAAAAAAAATAAGAACAATATATTTTGAACAATATATATTCACACAATTGATAAAAACAACATGTATAAATAATATAGTCACACATAGTGAACCCTACAAAAATCATACTTAGTATGCACTAATGGATAACTAGCAATGCTATGTGCACACCTTTCAGATATACTCCTTCCATAATAGATGAACCCCCATAAAATGTTGACCCATTATAAGGAGTTCATAATGTCGTTTTGTACACTTCAGGAATACTTCACACAACGTGTACTTCAGAGGATTCGAATCCCACTATGAGACCCACCTTTACGAGAAAAGTGTATCCCAAATGTGTTTATGTCACGATTCAACCCATTTATACACGTGAGTCCACCCTTGTTACAGGTGTCATCGTGACCGGCCAGTGAGTTCCACTCACTAAAGCTTACTATTCAACTAATTTAGGAATTTTCTTTTCCATTCAATACTTGAATGCAATTATATATATCTATATATCTATATATTTAGATAGATAGAAGTGTAATAATTTAACCAAATCTGACGTGTATGAAAAAATATACAATATTATTACATCATTCTTGTATATAAATATTTACAATTACGGTTCTAACGATAATGTTCGCCACAATCGTCAACAAACTTTACAAGTTTAAAAGATCTGACATTCATTTACTAAGTACGTAGTATAGGCCTTCCAAAATCAACGCTAGGGTCACCCATCCTCAATCGCGTTCCACTTCGTTCTCATTACTTGAAATATTACGTACAATTACGTCTTAAGCACTAGGCTAGTGTGAGCCAAGTTATATAAGTACTCGTGAAATTATAAAATGTGAATTCATTTTAACATGAAATAATTTTACTTTGTCAATCCTTCTTCATTTAAATCATTGGCTCATGTAGGCCAATTTACCTTAATTTCATATTAAGATTTCAAAATCATATTGGATTGACCCTTGCGACACATATACCCGTTCAACGATCACCAGTCTTTAGTAAGTGACTCTAATATAATATATGACATGATATCATCCATGATTATCTGATCATGATCTCACCTTTATTATATCATCTCTCGCTATACTCTTTTTTTTAGCGATCGGGACACCGTTCAAACCATGTGTTGTCTAAAACATACTTTTCTAAAGTAGTCATTTTTTATATTTCATGACACATTTAAAACATAGCATGCATTTAGTCATAAAATATCATCATGTTTAATCAATAAAAACATCCATGCTTCATCGCAAAATTTTTACTTTTAAGTAAGTAAAATATAACAAAAATTACCTTAGATTTATATTACTTATTTCTTTCCGTGCTCGCTCGTAAGCTAAGCTAAGTATTCCTAGGATTCCAATTCTATAATTAACAATTCTGAATTTAGTATTCTTTCTTTAATTGTTCTTTCGTTTACTTTGTTTAGACATCATTTATTGTGTCTAATCTAAGAGTAGTAAGTGTGTATAAGATATCGAGAGTGAATTGGGTAATATACAAATAAATTGAGTTTCAAATTTATAAAAAATTTAGGGTTAAACCAGTTTAGAAAAAATTGGACAGATAGAGAAAAAGCTGGACCAGTTTAGGACAAAATAGTACGTTCCCTAGAAAAGTTGGACCGATACAGGACAAGTCAGAAGGTGTACTGAAAAAATTGAATTGGTTGGGAAAAGCTGAACCGGTTCAGGACGAGACAAAAAGTTTACTGAA
>BRYF01000021.1:717500-720000 GCA_030159135.1 Actinidia polygama
ATTTTCTAATTACTCCCTAAACTATTTAATATTTACTTCTTCTCTCTATTGTACTTTATTTTTTGTCTTGTGGGAGCTGGAAATATGCAGAACTGATTCTGTTTGTTGGAGAGAACTCCAACGTGCAGACAAGTCCCAAAACTTAGGAAACACTTTATGGGCCCACAGCTAAAGGATATCTTTTATACATTTGTACAACACCTCTATAATTGATGAGAAAAAAATAAAATAAAATAAAATAAAAAAGTTAGTAAATTTAACATTTTTGAACGGTAGAATCTTCTAAATTTTTATTTTTATTTTTATTTTTCATTCAAATCTTTGATCCAAATACGACATTAAGGTCTCAATGCAATTTTCTTAAACTTTTAAACTAATAAATTATAAAATTTCATATATCATAAAAACATTGGCCAGTCGATCAATAAGAAAATATCTCTTTGTCCTCGCTTTCAATTTTCCTCAAAATTTGACTTTGTCAAATTAGATAAACGGAAATGGAAACCATTGACCAACGGAATCCCCCATGTATATATATATTTATATATCTATAACCTATCTATAATATAAGATACAAATATTTTTGAATCTTTCAAACTATGTCTCATTATTTATGGTTAGATTCATTTGAATTAATTTAATCGTTGAGATTTCAACTGAGACTATCTTTTTTTCCCCAAAAAATATCACTTTCTTGTTCTCAAAGGTGTGAGACCCACATAGGTTGTAATCTATTGGTAAGAAAACTCTAAAATTGAACATATTTTTTACAATTGAATTGTTTTTTTAGTGCGATCTACAAACACCATTTTTTTCTCTCCTAATTTCTTCCAAACTAGAAGCACTTTTTTAAAATTATTATATTTTTTAATTTGTTCTCCATAATGTATTTCTTCGTATATGTATGCAAATGTATCTTTTATCTGATATTTATATTTTAGGTTATAAAGCTCTAACAAGTATGCAAAAGATATAATTTTTTTTAGCGTAATACTTGTGGACATGAACAATAACTAGTGAACCAATTTTATCTATATTATAAATTATAATTCATTTTGAATCTCAAAACTATATTTCGCTATCTACGATTGAAATCCATTTGAGGTAATCCAAACGTTGAAATCTATTTTTTTTCTTCAAAAATATCACTTCTTTCTTTTCAAAATGTGTGGGACCTGCATAAATTCTTATCCAATTGACAAAAACATCTAAAGTTGGGTATATTTTTTACTCATTGGATTATTTTTTAATGGGATCCACAAAAAAAACTAAAACACTTATTTCTTTCTCCCAAACTAGTAAAAAAATTTTAAAATTAATATAATTTTTAATTTATTCTTCATTTTTTAGCAATATATCTCTTCGTATATGCATGTACTGTATCTTTTATCTGATATTTATATCTTATCTGTTTTTTAGATTGTAAAATTCTAACAAGTACGCATAAGAATTTTTTTTTTTATTTTTTTTTTACACAGTGCTAGTAGGTTTTCCACCCAGCTATCTCCCGTCTTTTCAAGCACTCGATATTTCTCCTATAGCTGTGGCTAAAATTTAGCCATGACTGTAACACGTACAAGTCTACAGGCAATTAATTCCAATGCATCGCAGAACTTTCCTTAGTTGCTTACATAGGCAACTCACCCAAATCCTTAGTTGCTTACATAGGCAACTCACCCAAATGGCCGATCAGGTTTGACGAGTTCTATTTTGCTCACCTTCCTTGTATCAATCATATTCGCTTTAAGTATGTGTTTGGGTCCGGGTTTGTAAAGTAAAAAAATAAAAAATCATAATTTTTTCTTCATAAATTCGGAATCCAAAGTCAATAGCTTGTATTTAGTTATGCGGGGGAGGGATTTGTAATGAAAACACTTGATGGATTATCCATCAACTTTTCTCTTTTTTTGTTTCTTTTCTTCCTCTAAATCCGTAGGATTCCAAATTTAATGTGGAAAAAAAATACAAATAAAAAGTTAGATGATTCAACGACAAGGGATGAATCTTTAGATCATCTATTTTTCTTAATTTTTTTTCTTTCTTAATTCTTAATCCAAACACAGCCTTAATCGAAACGCATCTTAAGTCGGTTGACAAAATTACGTATGAAATGAAGGGAAAAACTCTCTTTGGCGCAATTAATTGACAATGATAGAGGGCGGCGAAGACTTGTGCAAAAGAGTTACTAACGATGACAAAGGCTATTAATGGTTTTGTTGGAGATGATAGACCGCAAATTCTTTTTTCGGGTGATTAATCAGGGAAAGAGTCAGAATTTAAAAATGTATTGAAAAGTGTGAAATGTGCATCAAAAATATTTTTTTTTTGTTAATTTGTGTTCTTTAACGACTGCCCTATGGGCGTTCGACTCTTTTAAAAATACCACAACTCGCGCACTATGTTGTGAATATTAGGTTAACTCTCTCTCTCTCTCTCTCTCTCTCTCTCTCTCTCTCTCTTCTATCTTCAATTTGTCCTTTTTTTTTGTTTTAGATATTTT
>BRYF01000021.1:770000-785000 GCA_030159135.1 Actinidia polygama
TACCACTCCAGAGGAAATTTCTACAAAGCTGAGTGATTTTGTTTCTGACCCCTGCTGGAATGGGCAGAATAGATAACCAAAAGCATTCCACACCTTGCAATACTAATTTGATCAACTCAGTTCTACCCGCGTATGAAAGAGAGGCACCTTCCCAAGCACTGATATACCCTGATATTTTATCAATGAAAGGGCTGAACTGGGCTATAGAAAGCCTGGATGCTGCTATTGGTATGCCGAGATACTTGAAGGGGAAAATACCCTGGGTAAAGCCAGTGGTTCTCTTAATTATCTCCGTATCCATGGGGTTGATGCCAGCCGAGAAAAAACTTGATTTGGACAAGCTAATCTTTTAACCCTGAGCATTCTCCAAACTGGATTAGCTTGTCCATGATCAAAGAGACCGATGTTGGGTCTCCTCTTGAAAGGAGAATGATATCATCCGCGTATGCTAGATGAGTGATTTTGAGCCCACCTCATCTAGGATGAAAGTTGAAATCTGGATTATTCTTCAAGTCCCCCAGGCTTCGTGAAAGGTACTCCAAACAGAGGACAAATAAATAGGGTGATAGCGGGTCACCTTGCCGAAGGCCCCTTTGCCCTTTGAAAAAGCCATGCAGAGAGCCATTGAAGGCTAAGGAGTAAGAGTAGGAAGAGATACAGGTCATGATCCAACCTATAAAGGTTGATGGGAAATTCAAGGCCAGAAGCATGTCTCGAATGAAGTTCCAATCCACTGTGTCAAAGGCTTTTCTAATGTCTACATTTAGGATGCAGCGAGGAGAAGATCTTTTCCTACCATATTGTCTAAGTAGCTCCTGTAATAGAAAGATGTTCTCAACCATCACATAAGCAGCTTGGGCAGGATCTATAACACTAATTAAGGCAGGGGCAAGCCTCAAGGCGAAAAACTATTGTTTTTAATACAATGATTGTATGATTTTGTTATTATTGAACATTGGTGTAATTTAAGTAGTTTAATTGATCATAGTTTTTTAATAAATTACGAGTGTTTTCAGATCTACCATGTGTAGCATGTATTCAAATACATAATACATTAGACAGACATTTACATTTTCCTAACATGAAAAGAGTCGTAAAAAGTCACATCATTACGTTTACAAAAAAACTATTTGTAACATTGCTTTTTACACCCATACACTTTGGGACCAAAACTTCACTTTACACTCTCCACTTCCAATTGAGTCAACTAATCATTACATTATACGTTTAAGTGTCAATATGGCCTTTCTGTCCATCTTCAATTTAATTAAATATCATGTAGCCTCTTTCTTTGAGGCCACATGACCTGTTTCTCTCACTTTAATTGAGCAAAAGATAGACAAAATGGCCACATTTGATCCAAAGTGTAATAGGTTGACCAACACAATTAGAAGAGAAGGGTGGAAAGTAAAATTTTGATAAAAGCACAAGGGTACAAAGGATAATTTACCCAAAGTTCACAAAATGTTGTTTAGGCCTCTGTTTTTTGGGATATTGATGATAACTAATATTACAGTGCTCTCCCCTCGAAAATCCAAATGGTTTTATCTTAAGCTTCTCCAAGTCCAAATCAGTTTTACCTTCTCCCCCCAAGAGACATTTTCTGGGTCCACTCTAATTTTACCATGAGATGAAGCCCAATTTATATAGTAAAATCGATGCAAAATAGGTTAAGGTGTTTACTGATGAAATCTGCTGGTGAAGTCCCCCAAAAACAACTTTCCTAATTTTACCTGGTGATTATGATGATATCAGGTGTACCAAGTGGATTTTGTGATAATGTGCACAAGGAAGTTCAGTGATCTTCCAAACATACCAGATTTTCCACCAGAAAAAGGTGCAGAAGTCTTTAAAGGGAAGGTCATACGCTCCATGGATTATGCTGCCATGGCTGATGATCAGGCTGCTGCATTCATCAAAGGAAAGAGGACAGTGGTGGTCGGATTCCAGAAATCAGCCGTTGATGTGGCAGCAGCAGTAGCTACCCAAAATGGCCAGTGACAATATCCCCTCTCGAGTCTCTTGGTTTTACCCATCCATTGCTAGATGAATTAGAGGCATAAAATTGACTAGTGCTGATCTAGCCCATTTAGCTTTGTTCCTATCCATGCTTTATGCCATGCCAGGTCGGCCCATCTTTTAATCCTGTCGTGCCCGTGTAGGATCGACTTCACCGCCCTCTAAACGAGATTAAATAGAAAAGCAAGTCAATTCAAAAACCAACCAAGGCTTTTTGTGCAAGTGTTTTATGATTAAGAAACACTCGGTCTCTGTACATATTGTGAACTAGTAGACTTTGTTAAATTTCCTCTCGTGGACAAGGCAACTTTGCAAAATTACGTCTCCATGTACTAGGCTTTTCTGCAAACGAGGTAGAAGGACCTCAGCAAACGAGGTAGTAGGACCTCTAGCTGCCTAGGCGTCCCGTTTCAGAAGGCAATCACATGTTTGGTGCTAATTTTAAAGCCTTTTTCTTACATTCATCAAGTGACATTTGGCTGTTAGAAAAGATATCACCTATCATCAAAACAGTGTCTAGGGCTAGCACGAACCTGTTCCTGTCCAAATAACATAAAGGCCCTGTCACTTTATGCTTTGTTGATATGATTCTTGGTGGCAACATTGAATAGGTGTTGTTCATGTTGCAGGACTCACTTATCCATGCACGACCATTCTTGAATGCTTACACGCAGTCATCTTCAGAAATCTAAACCGTTTTTCAGAGCTCATGATTCACAAGCCCGGTGAAGGACTCTTTTCGTGGCTCTCCTACTTTCACCTTTGGTAATTGTTTAGAATCGATGCACATTATGGACCATCATTCTTTTTCCTTCATCTTCAAAAGTAAAACTTGTTCAATCTATGATTTGAATAGCAGTTGTGGATATTTTCAAAATTGGTGGAGCGCTATCTCAAATTGATATATCCTTTGAAGAAATACAATATGATCCTGGGCCATAGATTCCTCCGGCAGATCTCTCCCTGTATGTTCACAGTTTTGTCAACCAAATTCTATTAGTAGGAGGAGGAGGAAGCCTCATCTTACAGCAATCACAAAAGTTCAGCTTTTGTGAAAATGGCCTAAATGTCGATACCAATGATACACCTCTAGAGGCAGACATTGTCATCTTCGCTACTGGATACAGAAGCGACGAGAAGCTCATGAACATTTTCACATCTACTTATTTCCAAAACTTAGTAGCAGGATCATCAGCCCCATTCTACCAGTATTTAGCCTCCCCTAACATGTATTTATCGATCTCTTATATAACTATTTTCTGGCCTAATCCTTGTATCAAAACTAAATATGTCAAACCTCTATGTTAATCATGAAGCCTCAAATTGGGCTGAATGAAGGGTGCCAAGCCCATTCCATTTCACACATTAGCTAGACCAACTTGTATGACTAAGAAGAAAGGATACTTTTTCAGAGGCGGTGCATCGTGTCGGACACCCGTATTGAACACTGACGCTCCTTGAACACTTTTTCAAAGCAAACTTGCATTATTTTGACCTGCTTCAAAAAGTCAATTTGGTCCATGAGCAACTCCAAAATGATCATTTGTATTAACCAAGTGAGATGTAAATACTAGCAAAACCAAATGTTTAATTGCAAGGAATGCATTCATCCTCGGATACCGCAGCTAGCGATATTCGGAAAGTCAACAATCTTGTACACCACAGAAATGGGGAGCAAATGACCAGTCACTAGCCCATTTTCTAGCCGGGAAGTTTGAGTTGCTAACTATCAGAGAGATGGAAGAAGATGTGAAGAGTTGGGAGAAGTGCTTGCGGCGGTCTGCTTGTGAATAGTACAAAAGTTCATGTGTCTTGCTACAAATAATACTGCAATGACTGCAGAGATACGGGATGCAATCCAAAGGGGAAGAAATGGTTTCAGAGTTGTTTACTCCTTATGGTCCTACGGATTATGCAAACTTAACCAGGCCAATGTAGCGAAATATATATAGATGGTTTTGGTAAAACTTAAATCATATGTTTGTTGGTTCAATAGGTTGCTTCTCGCGCTCGAGCATTATCTTGATAGGATCTGTTCGTTTCAGGTTTAGCATGCCTTCAGTTAAATGGCCTAGTTGTTGCTTGTCAGCCACCAGTGAGAAACTGCCAACTATAGCTGTCACAAACGGAAAAAATTGGGGCCATTTCTTATCTTCACCAACTTGCAAATGGATAGTAGCTATGGAACCTTTATAGGCTGTGACGAAGCAAATTAAACAGGAAAATTACCCAAGATAAAAGCACCATGTAACATCCGAATAAAATGCATTCACACTTACCGCCAGAGTCCCATACGGTTTTCACACGTGATCTGAATCGATCCTGGAGAATGCTGCAATAGCTTAAAGTTCGTTGCGGTCTTCCAGCTGCAGATAGAGATATTTGAGGATAGATGTTAAAATTCACATTGAAAACTGATGATCAAGGACTCAATGTGGGCCTCAAAGATGGCAAGATCTCTGCACAAATCGTTTGCTTAAAGAGGGATCTCAAAATTCTGGACCCTTGCTTGAACTGAATACCCACACCCACAGCTCCATTATTGAGATCGAAAGCATGACCAGAATAAATGTACAGCATTCTGCTTTGTCGTTCAGTACAGTCGCAAGAAGTTTGAACAAAAAATTTGGAGTTGAACCAGCACATTTACAAATACCCTTTTGCTGAGCAATGGAAGGACATTTGAAATGAATATAACCCAAGGCCTATATGGGTCTACAAAAAGCTGATGATGCACTTCCAAGTTTAAGAAGAAAAAAAAAGAACCCTTTGATTGGAAATGGAAAAGAGGTGGGGGAGAGTGTCATGGCCAGTCCTGCCCAAGCCGCACATGTCGGCTTGGCCAGTGGCAATTTTGTGTAGGGTTTACAAAAAAAAAATATAAAAACTCTTTAATGTAAATGGAAAAGAAATGCAGGATGACTTACCTATCGACTCTTTAATGCAAATAGAACTAATACATTTTCTGTGTGAACACAAAATAGGATCCCATTCTGAACCACACCAATCTTACACGCTATACAAAAAAACTAATGATATATTTTATGATGTCATTAATCATGCTAAATTTTGGTAAGGACGAACACGCTCATTGTTATTTAAAACTAGTAGTTGACCTATTGCGCAAGACGTGGGATTTGTAAAACTTGATTGTCATAACAAAATTGCTATTGATCTAGTCTAATCTAACATATATGTAAAAGACTCACACTTATGAAAAGGAAAAGGGCAAAACAAAGTGGAGAGATAACTTGCAAGAGCAACCAAAAGCATCAAGTTTACCAGATAAAGGATAGCAGAACTCTGTTATTGCAAAGCTTTTTTCTGCTGCCCAAAACAAAGCCAATGATGTCATTAAAACATGCGCGCGCGCACCCACCCCACCCCCAAAAGGAGCCATCATGCACCCAAGACTATATTAAGCATGAACACAGCCAAACAAAAGCTAAAGACTACATTAAGCACGACTTAGCAGTTATCCCTTTCCACCAAACAAAAATGTACAATACCTCTCCCTTGTTTCCGTGGGCAAACAACCTTGGGCCTCTCTCCTGTCCTCCTTGGCAAAGGAAATTCTTTCTTAGACTGAAACAGTAATTTCCCTTCCAACTTGGAGGTATTGTCCTTAAAGAAATACACCAAAATAGAAGCATCAAATTAAAAGAAATTAACAAGACACCATACAGAAGAAGAAAAACTAAACACCAAGACAACATGCTCGGAGGAGCACAACTTACAGACCACGTAGCATAACACTCTAAACAGCAGATTGCAGATTACAACACCCAACATCAAATCAAGAACAAGAAATGCAAGTTAATGAGACCAAGTAAAATTTATATGTGGCATTCATGTATCAGATAAGCGCTCAACATCAATAACTTGCCCTTAAAATGAGGGGACCCCAACACAAAAGGGTCCGAAATTAACGGAGGGCAAAGATTCATAAACTTACTACAATCAGCTAAGTTCTTACTCTGTTGAACACTTTCCACGCGATAATACGGAGCTCAAAGTTGAACAAATTCCTCTTCCCTCTTAACTTAGAAAAAGGGATCCAACAGTTCAGCTGCATTTCTCCAGCCCTTTGCCATTCACAGAAAAGAGTACATATCAAAGTCATCCCCTTGTTGCATCATCAAATTGTTGACAAGACTCAAATAACTAGCATTAAGGAACTAACATTTCCACCACATACAACTGGTAACAGGAGAAGCACTATACAATACCTAAAAGAAGCTTGGTTTATGTACCAACAGGGACAAGTGTTTGAATCCGCTAGCAATGCTAACAATCCAAGCGAGAAATGAAAATAGTGCTTGCAATTCAGATATCATATAGTTTGCTCCTCCTAAATATCAATTGCATGACCATCTTAATAACTATCACCCTAACCGGATATCATTTGTCATAATGCTATTGTCACAACTGAGTGCTAATAGTACTAATCCAAAGGAAGAAAAAACGATAAAATAAAACAGATTGCCTTAATTTGTAGACAAAAATCACAACTAACCAGCACAAAACTCGAGAGAATGAGAAAACAAAGTTCTAAATAGGAGCTGAAAGAAAATTCAGGTTGCCCGACAATTTCAGCAGCACATGGCACAATAACCAAACACGGGTACCACAAATATGAATCTAGCATATGCAACAAAAGTGGCAGAGAGCAATGTAATGTCAATGGACTGGAGAGCACATAAAAAGGATAGACTGAATGGGAAATTTGTCTGCTGGATACACCTATCAAAAAATGTGTCCAGTTGAGCCATAGGCATAAGCATCCCTTCTCCCACATGTTTCAGTTGCACAAGGCATTTGCTGAACACACATGCACCGTAAGCATGAAACTAGCATCACTAACAGAGGAAGAGAGCAACTTGATGTCACCCAACAGGTGCTTACATAAAAACAAGCAGCAAGGGGAGATGTTGCCACCTGAATAACTCCAGCATGCTCTCAAACAGCATCAACTACGTTTCCCCTTGAATACAATTCAAGGCTTCATAACATGCTAGGCTAACATACCAAATCTATAACACCTGTGGATATAATTACGACAATAAAAGAAAAAGGAAAGACAAAAAAAGAGAAAAGAGAGAAACCATGAGTTGGGTGCTTCGACAGTATTTGCTAGCTCTTCAAATGCACAAGGCTTCAAGAAATGCTGCACGGATATTACTAACCTATTAGGGACAACCCATACGAGAAAGTTGAAAAAAACAGAGAGAGAAGAGGTGAAAACAAAGAAACTAACACTATATACAAGTCACTAGAGTTCTTTGTTGGAAACAACTTGCAAACCCTTGCATACGCATTGGCATTTGAACAACCATCACTAACTAACCAATGTGTGGCAGAGTCAATAACAAGCTACATAGAACATTAAATAACCAATGTTTTCAAAAGTCAACACAAAAAGAGCTATAACTAGTGTAAGGTTAAATCAGATTGGAGTCACTAGAAGAGGGCAACCAATGAAGCTGCTGCGATCCACTATAGTTAATCAGTGGTGGTAGTACCACCTCATCTTATCATTGGTAGACCATTGCCAAAGCGGCAGTTGAGCAGATCAAATTTGGGGTACTACCCCACAATCTCGAGAAAACGAAGGACGATAAGATGTAATAGAAGAGGGTTGGATATAATACCCCACGATATGTCATTCTTCATTATGCACCTTGCCTACCCAGTTCCTTCCATCAGATTGCTTTTCTGCAAATAAAAATCACAAATAACTACACTACTCGTGAGATATTAAGAGAATATAGTTCTAAACTGGAGCGGAAACAAACTCAGGTTTCCCAAGTGATTTAGAACCATATCGCAATTACTAAACACTTCAGCACAAGTATGAATCTGGCTTCTCGGTACAAACAAAGAACAACTTAATATGGCCAGACAAGAACTCATAAGAAAGGAGAAACTGAAAGGCGATGTTACCAGCCTGGGTTCTCCAGCATGCTTTCCAACAACATTTACCTTCCCCACCCACCCTCCCTCCAAATTAAGCACAATTCAGGCTTCATGGCATGCTAGAATCACAGACCAAATCTAATCAAATATGCAAATGCAGTTGGGATGATACAAGAAAAGAAATGGAAAAGAGAGATGAGAAAGATGGGATGGAGCAGTCCAACAATATTTGCTTCTTAAATCACATTCAGGCATAAAAAATGATGCAAACATATGCCAAACCTATAATAACACACAAGAAAACACATTAGGATGATAGTAGAATGGGGACAGGAGGTGAAAATCAAAGAAAGTAACACTACAATTTGTAGCTATTGGCAAGAAAGACTTGAAAGATAAATAGATCGAGCAATATGCTAAGAGACCTGAGAACTCAAAGCACTTATTAATCATCAAAGTACCTGTCACCAAAAAAAAGAAGAAATGAAACAAAAACTCCTACGAGTGGAACAAAACAACAAATCAAAAATCTGCATCAATTCAGCTACATCCTGTCCATAACTGATATGAGTGGAACACAAGGGTAAATACTACCTTGATCCTCAATTCCCAAGCATATTTCTCTTTCCTATTCACTACAAAATTGACCACACCAATGAAATTCAAGATACTCATATCAATAACTACTGCATAAAGAGATTAGGGAAGAGGTCACCATACAAGGTAAAAAATCAAAAATCCCATCAAAACAATGTCAACAAGACAGCATCATTGCTATAAAGAGACAGAAAAGGTTAGGTTAAAAAATCCCACCAATACTTCAACAAGATGAACAAAATGACAACGCTCATCGATCTTCCAAACTAGCACCAATGAACAATTAATTAAAAAGAAAAAAGGGGAAAAAAACTTTCACCAGGAGAACAACATAATGAAAAGGACAATCCAACTACTGCAAAACATTTTATCAAATGAATTGATCAAGGAAAAAAGGGTAAAAACAGCAAAAACTAATAAAAAGAATGTTTATACCTATGTTTTGTCTCTAGTTGTATGTTAACATCGGCATTGACACCAACAATTATCGAGAATATATGAAAGCCATCATAATCATCAGTCCAAATAAGATCTTTTCCAAATTACTCTGCAAATCATGATAGACTACTTCATGGACCTAAACGAACTCAAAAAACAGGTAGACAGAGGAGTTAGAGGCCGACAATTAACCATTCTCTATGGGGAATTGCTTTCCCATAACTATGTATCAGATTTAGAAACCAAATCGGATATAGGAGCAAGTGATTGAAACAGTGCTATCCCTCTTTACAGGAATATGTTATGAACTTGTGCCAAATGGCCCAAATCACTTATCCAATAGACAGGACTCAAAAGTTCTACATAAAACTAAGGCAACAAACAAACTGTAAAGGAGAGAAACCTCTTAAAGCTTTTACGATAGGTATCTCCCACACTTCTCCCCCATAAATTTCAGCAAACAGAGTATGGACCAAGGGTTGATATTGAAACCGCTCAACTGAGTTCACTTCAAACAACCAAATCCCTGCATAAACAATTCAAAAATGATGGTATCCAACATCAAGGAACACTAATGCCAAAAACAGGGATCAGAAGCTGAATATGAACCTGCCAGACAAATGCAAAAGGATGGCACCAGAATTATGCTCCTAATGCACAAAGTCGATTGATGACAAATAAACACCCCTGAGTCATGATTTGACAAATACCTCAACTTATCTCTGCCACCAATACAATGCCAAAAATGACACAAAAAATCACACGAAAAACAGTCATCATTCACTGAAGACTACACTAAGCGCGAAAGCAAGCAAAACAAGCTAAAGACTACATTATGCGCAATCTTAGCAGTTAGCCTATTCCACCTAACAATGATGTACAATACCTCTCCCTTGGTTACCCAAACCAAATGACCGCTAGCCACTTTCCTGCCGTTCTTGACACAAGCAATTCTTTTCCAGCCGAAAAGAGTAAACAACAAAGGATTCTGTTTCCCCTCCAACTTGGACATATTGCCCTTACAGAAATACACCAAAGCAGAAGCAAAAAATTAAAAGAAATGCACAAGACAGCCATGCAAAAGAAAAACTAACACTAAGAAGACAAGCAAAATTTAGACGCGGCATGCATTTATCAAATGAGCGCTCAATACCAATAAATTGGTCTCAAAATGAGGGGAACCAGACACAAACATGTCTCAACATAATGGAATGGAAGGATGAATTTACTCTTAGACACAATATCACAAGAAGCTAGGTTACTCTTTCATAAACTTTACACAGCTTAATTAAGTCGAACATAATACTATAATCAGTTAAGTTCGTACTCATACAAACACTTTCCACACAGAACGCAAAGTTGAACAAATTCCTCTTCCATTACCTAGAAAAATTGAGCCCGAGTTCAGCTACATCTCTATTCATAAAAAGAAAAAAGTACAAATCAAAGCAATTCCCTCATTGCATCATCTAGTTGTCAATACTTAAATGGGTGAAAGACCCAATCACTCTGACACCAAGGCAACAAATATTTGAAAAGAGAAATATACTGAATTGCATGAGCATCTTAATACCTTTCAACCTAACCAGATATCATTGGGCATCCGTTATTATCACAACATTAATAAGCCTGAACCTTCTCTTTTTGCCCAACCCTTTTTCCTGCTCGAACCAAAGGTCAATGATCATTCCATTATTTATATCAATTTGGGTACTAGTACATTAATACATCATCTAATCGGGAAAAAAATATTTTGCATATAACTAAAATCCATGCATCGTAGATTATTATATATATTATTATGTTAACAATGCAAAACATAAAATACAATGTTTTGTACTAAAGCATTAACAAGCCTTATAACATAGCATAAATAGGCCCGAACCTTAACTATCAATCTTCCACTTCAAACGACCTACAAAATACTTGCATAGGTCAATTAAAAAGCAAATTTTCGTTTTTATGAGTACCAACAAATCATCCATTATTTACAAAAATAATAATCTTCCAACTTCAGCACAAATTCTCTCTGTTTTGTTATGGGCATGTTTGGAACTTGTTGAAAGAAAGAGAAAAGAACGAAATGTTAGTAAGGGAGAAATACAAGGGGAAGTATAATTATTTTTCTCTGGTTTTGCAAAGAAAAGAAAGGAATACAAATACGGAAAATACCTTTCCCGTAACTGAATTAACAAACAACCCTACCAATTCAGCACCAGACCGTCAGTCAATCTCTCTCCTTCAAAATATGGACGACAAGCGATAAGAAAGAGGAAGAAACAAAGAAAACTGTAATAAAAAAAAAATGAGGTAAACAAGTTTCTTTACAAGTTATGAAATGCAAATATGGAAACAAACAAACCAGGCATAATTAATCTAGAATCGTCAAGCATGCTGTCCTCCATCCTTATGTTTAAGTCAGCAAGCAATAAAATGGACCTGTGAACTCCAGCCTCAACAAAGGGCTTACCAAAGCGCAGCATCATAAAAGTATTTAAAATTCGCAAGAAGCACCCTGCAATATTTATGTAAAAACGAGGACAAGAAGATGACAAAAACAAGATGGAGCACATATTTACAATAATAGAAATATAAGGCAGCTCAAGAAACCTCCTTGCTATAATAATGCTTTGGATGCCGGGCAACAACCATTGCAATATAAAATAAAAGACAAAAAAATGATGCTCTCAGATTCAAGGAGATGCAAAACCTGATACCGCACTCACCAGACACATGAAATTCAAAATTGTTATTTAACAAAGTGCTCCATGTTTAAATAAACAATAGAAGCCATCAAAGAAAAAGTGAAAAAATAAAAAAGGAACCATGGTACCTAGAACCTAAACAAGAAGACAGGAATGCACATATTAATCATCAAAGTACCTGTCACCCAAAGAAAGAAAGAAAACAGAAACTGCTATGGGTAGAACAAAACAGCAAATCATATAAAAAACAGTACCAATCCAGCTACATCCTCCTGTCCACAACAGATACGAACAGACGGGGAAATACTAAGCATTCACCTTAAAAATGCAATGATGAGAGAAGCCTCATCCAAAATTGACTATACCAATAAAATTCAAGATACCCACTCATATCAACAACTACTGCATAAAGAGATCAGGAAGGAGGTCACCAAAAAAGGTTCAAGAATCCCATCAAAACAAATTCAAGAACAAGACAGCGCTCACCGATCTTCAGGATCTTCCGAACAACTAGTACCCATAAACAATTAACTAATTAAAAAAAAAAGGGGGAAACAAACTTGTGAACTCCAGCCTCAAAAAGGGCTTGCCCAAGTGCATCATCGTAAAATTATTTAAAATCCGCACGAAGCACCCTGAATTATAAACGGATCTAATACAGATTTCAGAACCCAAAAAAAATCTCACCAGAAACAGGAGGAGGACTCGCAAACAGCTCTTATGATTCAATTGCTATTACTTCAAAAAAATTGTTCTAATAAATAGCAAAACCAAGAATAGATCTCTCATGAACGTATCATCAATTCATCAAATCCAAACACAATATCATGGACGATCTCGTAAGTCCAGATTTGGAACCTAAACCACAACCGTCTTAAAGAATTCAATGAACCCAAAAAGGCATGACACCCAACCAGCACAACTTGAATACGTATATCATCGAATTCCACAAAGAAAGCAACGATTACCTTGATTCCAAAAAATGCATTGATAAACAACTTCAAATCAACCCGAAACTCTCTCTACGAATCACAAAATCTCTTCACAATATATCTGCGAAACGAATGAAGAACACATAGACGATGCCAGAAACGAGGCAGGGTGTCCCAACTTATAGGTGAAGTCGGTGCAGAGACACGGCTGGGATTAAGTGTGGGTTTGAGATCAGACGGTTGAAACGCGTCGATAACAATTTTATTTATTTATTTATTTATTATTCTATTAGGCGGTGGAGTCTTAGCTTGGGATCCACGCTTGTGTTTTTTTTATTGGAAATAAATGTAAACACGCGGTTGCGATAACCGATTATTACATTCTCTTTATTTTATTTTATTTTATTTTATTTTATTTTTAAGAGGAAATACACTTTACCTCCACGTAGTTGACCAAAAAAGACATAACCCATGTAGTTTAAAATTGAACAGATGATCCCCTGTGGTTTGATCTTTTAACACATAACCCCATGTGGTTTAAATCGACACATAACCACCCTATGATTTGAGAAAAAAACACATAACCTCCATGTAGTTTGGATCAATCTGCCAAAATAACATTTTATGTTCGATTTTAATAATTTTATGTTAAAAAAAATAATTATTTTATAAAGTATGCCCAAATTATTCCTTCTATGTATTGAATGTTGTGAAGTGGACTCGAAATAACAAAAAAAAATAATTTTTTGAATATAAAATTACCAAAATTGAACATAAAATGTTATTTTTTCAATTGACAAATTCGTCCAAACTACAGGAAGGTTATGTATTTTTTTCTCAAACCACAGGATGGTTATGTGTCGATTTTAAACCACATGGGAGTTATATGTTAAAAGTTCAAACCATGTGGGTCATCTGTTCACTTTTAAACTATAGGAGTTATGTGTTTTTTGGTCAAACCACGTGGAGGTAAAGAGTAATTTCCCCTTATTTTTAAATTCACCCAATGTGGGCTGTATTATTTGCAAGCCCAACGAATGTAATAAGACCCACTGGGCTACAAATGGGCTCGTATATATTTTGGGCAAGTTAATGGGCTCATATATCTCTAATCCACAAAGAATGCAGGCCTGTGATGAGTGTAATCTTGATCTGGTAAGGAGTGGAAATGGTTGACCAGATATTTAAAATAAATAAATAAATAAATACAAGCACATCGAAAACATGTTTTTCCTTTTAATTTTTTTTTTTAACTTTTTAGATTATTTGGTTCTTTAAAATATTGATTCGGTCTATATCATTCCTCAACTTATTAATTTCGGGCTAATAAGTCTAATTGGAGACTTCCGTCCAGTTTTGCATTTTTTATGCCCTGATTTTTTCTTAAATCCTTAACGGCTTTTTAATTTATTAATTGAGCTCCTAAATTATTAGATTGTTGTCAATGTGCCCCTGATTACAACCACCATCCATTTTTTAGACAAAAACGTCATATATGCATCACCTTGATTCATGCGAAGATGCAATGGCATCTTATCTTTTGACTGATTTTTGTCCGAACTCAAATCTAAATCCAGAACCCAAAACCAAGCCAAATAGAGTTTTCACATGGTTCCTACATGGCGTTTTCCGTGTAAAAAATGGTTGGACATTGGGATTAGGCGCACCTTCAGAAGAATCCAATACGCATTCTCTAGCCTAATTTTCCGTAAAAATAGAATTAGTAGTAAATTACATAGAAATGCAAAAAATCAATGGATTCGTTTGAGAGACCACAGACAGAGGCTTTCTAATTCTCAATCCCACGTGCCACTCTAAGCCGTGAGTAGTGTCCTTTTAGCAGCTTACTTTCCCTTTGAAGACAACAAAACACAGTAACCTAATACGAAGAAAACTTTAAGGGTACTTTAACAACCTTCTTTCCACGATGTGATGTGATTGCTGCTAATGGGTTCCATGAAGGGGACAAACAAGACGGCACGCCACTCACTGTCAAAACCAAAAAATAAAAATGAAAGCCCGGCACATGACGTAGCGACAAATGGCGAGAGTTCGAGATACGAATTAATACTCGGAGGTCCCGCTTTCGATTCCTGACTGTTGCGTCGTATATCCGCATTTACATCATGTGATGCGAATGGCTAGCTGCCACATGTCACATAGATTAGTCTGGTGGGCCCAAAGGCCTGCCTTGGATTCTATCTGATTAATTTAAAAAAAAATGAAAGGATTTAACATTAATTTTGAATGATCTGACCAATAGTATATTTTTTTATATATTCAAAAACTAAAAAAAATAAAAAAAATTGCGTGATGATGTAGCTTCCCAAAACTCTTTAGAACAAAATACCGCTCTGCAATAATACATAGTATAGATTTGTATGATCCTCAAT
>BRYF01000021.1:897500-900000 GCA_030159135.1 Actinidia polygama
GAAATATGAACTCAAATACAAACATGTGGTTGATTCTGGCGAGCTGCTGCAGTATGGAATGGACCCAATCAAAGTTCAAAAGAGAGACTGTTTATCAGTCGTCGCTGTCGTGGAAATTAACTTGCTTTTTCTCTCTCATCTGTTGCCATCAAAATGTAATAATTTTATATTGTCCCAATGTATGTGGAGCTACGTTACCTTCTTTCCATGTTAGTGGTGTGTTTGTGTTCTTTTTTTCAATATTTTCTAGAAACGACGCGACGCAGAAAGTAATCACGGTGGGACCCACAAAACTAGAAGGTCAAGGAGGTTAGATCGGACCGTTCACGCGTCTCATCAGAAATCCCAGTAAATCAGAGGGAAGGACTTGATTATTTTGATATGAATACATAGATAAAAAAAAAAGTAAGAGCATCAGCATCGGGCTCCTAAAGTTTCTAATCATTTTGACATGGGTGCAATATCTAAAAAAAAAATTACTGAGATATTATTTCCTCTCTATCATAATTATTATGGTGTTTGTCAAAGTTTCTAATCATTTTGACATGGATGCAATATCTAAAAAAAATTATTGAGATATTATTTCCTCTCTATCATAATTATTATGGTGTTTGTCATTTTACAAAAGTTTTACTTTGGTTCATATAATTTTAATTTGAATAATTAGGACTATGTATTTTTAATCTGATTTTAATATAGACTCATCCGTCCATGCCTATTAACATTCTGGACGAAAAACAAGCACGTCAAACTCACTCGTCCATACCTGTTAACATTCGTGCTCGTTTTCGTTCAACACCCCATATGAAGCAATGGTGAAATTTATCCAAAAATGGCTAGTTAAAATAGAAAAACATAATAATTTTCAGCTATATGGAGACCGGAAGTAGGAAGATATATAACCACAGCTACATCTAGCTTGCTGCCATAAAGGACAAGGAACCAATTAAATAGAGCAAGGCGAACTTGGCAAGTTGGACAACGTTTTCAGCACCCTTTGAAAGTTTGTAAAAAAGAAAGTTCAAATCTTACGCAAACAAAAACTGGTCAGCAGAACTGCAGTGTGCCTTCCCATTTGCAACTCTATGATTACGAGCCTTTCCTTGGAGAAGTTATTACGTGCTTTGGGCCATGCTCAACACCTTCTTCTACCAACTCTCCATCAAATGTGTACGTGAGTCTTTTATATTTTGAGTGGTAGGCTCCTACAAATGTGTAACTAAAAAAAAGTGTCTAGACATGATAAAAATGCAAATGAAAATTAATGTTTCGATGGGATGAATTAAAGGGAATTCTATTGTAGGATTCTATAATAAAATTTTGGATCTATGCTATTCTATTCAAGTGTTTGGTTGAGTATGGTTAGAAAATCTATAATAAATCAACTTTTGTTTTACTCTTTTAATTAGTTTGTAATCAACAAAGAGTGTGGAGATCGGATCAACTATATATATTCCATTCACGAGGCTTATAAATCATCATGGTAAATGGTGTACATGTCTTGAAATAATACGTCTATTAACTGTAAGGTTGCGACATCATTTTATTTAAAATTACCAGGTGATCACTAATTAAAAAATGCGATAAATTTTATTACAAGCGAGAGCAAATTTAATCCGAAAAATATAAGTGCACATTTTTTTCCGGATACAACTTTCTTTTAAGGGTACAAGTTTTATGGGGTTGGTGTGAATCCCACTATGAAATTCACCATTTTAAAAGGTATGTATCTAAATCTGATACTTCTTAAGCACATATAAGGGGTGATTTAGTCTCGCTTTGGCCAGTGAAATTATCCTACTTGCCTAATTGGACCTCTATTTGGCCTAAATTATGGGATAAACTTTCTATTTTCGAGTCCACAACGGAGGCTAATAATGCTCTTCTGGGGGAGTATGGACTTTGCTCGGCGTTCACTCATTTGGATGTTTTGAACAAGAGAAAAGCGAGACTTCACCCAGTTTTAGTCGTATTTCTAGATGAATTTGGTTCTCTTCCCTTCGTAAGCATTTCTTTACGAAAACGTAAAAAAAAACTCCTTCTGACTTCCATAGCAATTCTAGAAATAGAACAGATGCCCTTGTTGAAACTTCATAAAGAAAAAACACGTCGTTTTGACTTGGGTGACACTATATATATATATATATATATATATATATATATATATATATATATATGTTAAGAGTCTAGAACGAGCATTATTCCAAGTCAAGCAAAAAAATAATAGTCATAGGTGACAAGATTTTTAACGTGAATATGGGTCCAACAACTCCATCCACCTCTAGTTAACAAAGACCAACAAAACCACGAGGATAAAAAATTACATTTTTAATCATATACTTTTATTAAAATCTCATTTTTTACCTTTTATTTTTAATTATAACTAGCTAATTTTTACATAAATCAAGTATCAATTAAATCTTTTTGACTATTTTATGTTAAAATAAGAGTCATGTAATGTCTTTCCATGAGGTCATATGGTTTCTTTCTATCACTCAAT
>BRYF01000021.1:910000-917500 GCA_030159135.1 Actinidia polygama
TTAGTGTAAAATGAAAAAAGTCTATTACAAGTTTCAAACTTTAGGAGAGGTCACTGTAATTTTTCAAACGTGAAGAGTGCTTTGTGTATTAAGCCAAAATCTCAGGTGTGGTCAATGCATTTCACCCTAAATTTTATTGTATTCGTATATATTTTAATAGAAACTCTAAAAAAGGAAGTTATATATTTCCAAAAATAGAAGGTTGTGCAATAAACACTATTTGATAGAATATTTTATTTATTTATTTATTTATTTTATAAAAATAATTTCCTAACAATTTCTTATTATATACTTGTTATTATAAAAGAAAAGAAGAAAAGAGTAATAGATGACTTGATTTTTGACAGGACACTAGGATTGTGTATTGTGTATTGTGTATTGTGTATTGGAAAATGATATGGGTACCCCAATGTTGCACCCCAAATGCACACCTGGGTGAGGTGGTGCATTTGGATTGGCTGACATGACTGAGTGGACCCCACACCCAACCAAACCAAATGCACCACCTCACCCAGGTGTGCATTTGGGGTGCAATATTGGAATACCCATAGCACTACTCATTGTGTATTGAGCTCAGGGCACTTTAGTCCTTTGGACTACAAAATTCCATCAATTTGATATTAAATTCCTGGCACATCTGAATTGATATGAAAGCTCCTAGACGCCAATGTTATGAGGTTTCCCCTTTTACATTTCTTTTTCGTATTTCCTAATTCGGCAAAGAAAAAAAATGAGTCCAGTGGGCTTTTGACTCTTTGGGCATTGCACATTATTGGTTAAGACATCCCTTTCAATTCAGGAGGCTTGCTCGGCTTGATCCAGCCCAAACCAAGAAAGCAGCTATCAAAACTTATGTACCATGTTGTCACGGAATTAGGTACGTAAGATGTTTATATCCCTTATGGATCAAGAATTGAGTGAAAGAAAAAGAAAAAAATATAAATGATTCAATAATTTTGAACGATTGAATTGTCTAATTTTTTTATTTTATTTTATTTTATCTTATCTTTCTTTTCTCTCACCAAATTCTTATCCAAACACAACCTAAATAAAATGATGATGATTTTCTGCAGTAAGAGCAGTAGGAAGTTTTACTGCTTTGTAGATGTGACAGACTTTGAGTGGCCACTTGTTAAAAATTAATAGATAAAGTTTAAGAAATAATTTATTAAGTGTTATTAATTTTTAACAAGTGGCTAATCAAAGGCTGCCACCTCTATCACCCAAAAAATCATTCATTAAATTATATTCATTAATTTTTAATAAGTAGTCACTCAAAAGCTGTCACTCAAAGATTTCCTGCTACCTTTACTGCAGGAAATTCTCATCCTAAATAAAAGGAAATATCAAAAGGAAAACACACTATAAATGCAACTGTTTCAGCCTCATTTATTATGGCTTGAATACAAACACACATTAATTTTACTGTTAGAGAAGAAACACAGCCAAGTACCAATCTTCATGAACTTTTTCTTTACACGCACCAACCCACCCACACAAAAAGATCTAAATGGATTTACTAAAAGCAAACCCTGAAAATTCATGTCCTCTCACTCCTCTAACGGTTCTTCAAAGAGCTGCAATCGCCTACAGTGAGTACCGTTCAATTATATACAACAACAACACATACGCGTGGTCTCACACTCACCGTCGATGCTTGCAAGTAGCATCTTCAATTAAATCTCTCGGCATTGAGTGGGGGCCACGTGGTCGCCCACAATGTCCCCGCCATGTAACGGAACAATCCTCAACATCCGCCTCAATGCGCGAATGCTCTTGGTGCTCCTGCGTCATAACGGATCAAAGCTCCTATTCGTTTACCGAAACTTTCAATCTCTAATTGTATGGTTGTTGGTTAGGAGAAAATCGAACGCAGACGAATGTGGTGGCTGACAAGTGATTTTCAGTGACTCGATGTTGTTCGGCTGAGCCTACAAAACTGCAATAGTGAAAAGAACCGCCCTGAGCTTTTCTGGAGATAACTCTTCTACGGTTAAGTTAGTGACCAAAAAAAAAAGAAAGGAGAGAGCAAGAAAAGAGTTTTTGGCTATGGTTTTTAGAGAGAGACAGTAAATGGAAGAGTGAGAATGACTTACTTGAGGATGCGTGTGAGGAAACTCTTCTTATAACGTAGTTTGATGCGTGTGAGGATGCGTCAGCGAGTAAGCGGCTAACCCAACTATACTCATAGGGCGTGCTTGGTAACTAAATCATTGCATTATAGGTGTTTGTGCCCAAACATGCGGGTGGTAGAGAAAATCGTTACCCTATGACCTTGAAATTCAACTTAGAAAATTCCGTCAGAATAAGCTCACCAACTGAGGCATTGTGTTAATATGATGATCAATCTTACTATAAAGCAAAAATTCAACGGTGATACTCGTCCAAACTCGTCCAATAAAATAGTCTTACCCAAATCACCTGAGCCATCGCATTGTTCCCACCAAAAACCGTACCCTCTTATTGTGGTCCTCATCACGGCTAATGAGGTCACACGAGACCAAACATCATCACCGACTGTTGATTTTCATTGCATGGGATCCCACACGCTCTCAGTCCGCTACACATAGGACATGACCTTGTCCCACAAAGGCGTGGTGCATTCCCATCGTAAGATTTTCATCATCGCCGTTGACACCCTAATCAACTGGTCCGTACCGAAACATCCGGCCTACTTGTGGACCCTACCCACTGCAACGGCTGGAGCTTCACTTGGGGAATCGCAGCCGTTGGTGGGACCAACATCTGCTTCAAAAATTCAACGTGGGACTCGTCGACTTGATTTTTGGACACAACGTGACCGGTGACCCACGTGTGGTGCACCTGTGCTGCTCAACATGCTGTCAAATTCCTCACTTGCATGGCCATTAAAAAAACTCGTCCAATTCATCACGGGGGAAGCGCCACCGCCGGGTGCCTTACTCCTCCGCGTCGAGTATCTCGGTTTAGTAGTGTCACGGGTACAGGTTGACGGAAGTGGCCGGGGTATCATCGCATGTAGGTGGAAGCCGAACTGGGATCGATTACCGGGACGGAGAGAGTGAAATTGAAGGCGAGACAAGGAGTGAACCATAACAATGACTGAGGCCAACGTAATCGACGCTAAATCAGGAATTAGCGTCGAAAGAGATGGGATTACGGTAGGAGAAATTGTGTTAAGGGGCGGGTCGATGATGATGAGTTATCTCAAGGACCCGGTACATCAGATCCGACGGCTGGCTCTACACGGGAGACGTCGAGGTGTTCCACCCAGACGTTGGAGATCAAGGACTGATCGAAGGATAGTGACCGGCGGCGAGAACGTGTGTAGTGTTGAGGTCGAATCGATTCTGTACGAGAATCCAGCGGTGAATGAGGCGGCGGTGGTGGCCCGACCCGACGAGTTCTCGGGCAAGACGGTTTGTGCCTTTGTGAGAGCCAAGGATGGGGTTGAGGAGATGCCGACGGAGGAGGAGAGCTGAAAACGGTGCCGAAGGTTGCCTTAGTGGAGTTTTGCAGGAGGTTGCGGCATTATATGGTGCCGAAGACGGTGGTGTTCATGGAAGAGTTGCAAAGGAACTCGATAGGTAAGATCGAGAATTTCACGTTCAGGGATGTGGCCAAGAGTATGGGCTCGTTACCACCAAGAGCATGAGCATGAGCATGTGGCCAAAGCCACCTAGCCCATATTTTAGGAAACCCATCACAACATCGCGGTTGTAGCATGCACAGCCCGCCTAAAGACCCAAAATCAAATTCTGTCTCCAAAATGTGGATTTTTTACACCATTATTAAATATGGTAACTGGATAAATACCCAATGCTATGGGAATCTAGCTCAACCCAATTACAAGAACAACAAAATAATAGTATATCATTTTAAGATTTTGTTTTGCACTTACTAAATTTTGATCAAAATGGTTAAAAAATAATGATGAGGGGTAAAATTTTCACATACTGAAAGTAAGCACGTCACCAAGATCACTTATTGAAGTAAGCATGTCACCAAGATCATATCGCCTTATCTGATGCGATCACCTCATTAAACTCGGATTTCTTGGAATGCTCTCCATGAATTCTCACATCGCCAATTCCTACTTATCCATTTCGCCCATCAATCTGAGGATGAGGTGAACTTGAGGATGAAGTGAACATGAGGATGAGGCCCATAATTTTGAGAATGAGATGAACTTGAGGATGAGATTAATCTCGTCCGTCTCCACTTGCCATTCACTACAAGGATAAGATGACTTTGAGACTCCATCTCCTTAAGACTATCTCCACCACGTCTCCTACATTTACGGTGCATCCTCCATATGGCATTCTCCTCATTTTGCTCTAAAACTCTCGAACACAGCTTCCATACTTGGCAGCCCGATGACTATGCATTGATCTTCTCGCACAGCTCTCCATTCTCTATCTATAAAAGGCCGCTCACCATTCACCATAAAAGGGTAACATCACTTTCACTCTTTGAGCTATATCTATACAAACTTTTTGCTAAACTCATTCTAGTCACCTCATCTCGGTCTCATCTCCACGCTGGAGGATTTCTAGCGGCCTCTCCCCAGCCGGTAACATTTGTTTCCTTGCGTAGGTCGCTGAGATCAAATACCGAGGTCAAATAGTAATTCTGACTTCAACAAATAATAATATCAAAAATAGGTTAGAAAATCAGAGCTACTGAATTAGCTCAAAAATACCCCAAACAGGGGTATACTGTTACCAAGATTGATTAACTAGTGAATTTTATTTAATTAATGCAAAATATTATATTAATTAAATATCTATAATTATATAACTGGATCACATTTGTGTTATAGTATTGTTTTAATTTTATACTTGCAACTATTTCTTTAAAAGAAATATGATATTTGATTTTTTGTTCTAAAGTAGTAAAGTTTACTCGGTTGTGTTTTTCTAATAATTAGACAACATTCTTTTAAGCCAAATGATCCAATCCACGAAACTAGGGGTTTTATAATGAAAACTCCATTATATTTTACAATTGAATATTATTGCCCTTTCATACACGAGCAAAAAAAATTGCAATGTATATTTGAACTCTCTCTCTTGATTCCTCTTCTCTTTCTCAAATTTATCGATTAGTTAATCGATAAACTATTTTTTTTAGTTCTTTTTTTTATCTCTCATAGCAAAGGAAATTTATCTCTCGAACTAACAGTGAAATTTATCTATGAAACAAGCAATGAATTTTATCTCTGGAATCAATAGTGTAAGTTTGTTGTTTGACTTTTCAGTGAACTTTTCACAGATAAATTTATTTCTAAAGCGAACAATGAAATTTATTTATGGAAAAGTTTGTTGGAAAAGTTACTGGCCGGAGAAGTCATCAAAAAATTTGCTGGAAAAGCCATCGGAGATTTGCTAGAAAAGTCCTCGGCGTTGGATAGAAAGTGGCCTCCGACCGTTGGTGGTAGTTGCGGGAGAGGATAGGGATGGGATGGTGGGGTGGGGTAGTGAGAAATATGAAAAGATGTGGAGAGTAGAAGGATATTTTTATTTGATATGATCAAAAAAGAATTTTGATTTTAATTTTTTTTGTGACATGGATCAAATGTATCATAAAATTAGTTCAATAAAACTTCGAGTGAACCCCCCCCCCTCCTCCCTCCCTCTTGATATTATCGTATAGTTAGTCCCCAATGATATTATCATATGATTATTGAGAACATCTCCGGCAATGCGCCTACAACCGTGTTAATTTTTAAAATAATTAACGCGTGTCTTCACAATTGTGTCAAATATGATATCAAGCTATTTTTCGTGCCAAATTGACACAACGAACCATTGAATTAATATTTTATGCTCACAAACCTCCGAAATGAATGACGGGTGAACCCTTATTATTAATTGCGGAATAACGAGATTTATGCAAAACGACTACCACATACCAAGTTCTGATGATTCTTTGTTCCTTTTCCCCATTCTCTATAAATACTGCAAGGGGGCAAAATATACAATAACAGATTATGGCCTTGCTAGGGCAGGGGCCTCCACTGAGTTGTCGCTATGGAGCACGCTCGGTGGTCCCTTGCGTCGGGTCTCGATGCAGATACTACCGAATACAACCACTGTCCGAGTTAAGGCCATCGTTACTTTCGAGATGTCTCTATTTAGCAAGTTTGGAAGAATAACCGCGCTGGAGCTTGGATGAGAAGCAACGACGACGGCGATCTCGAGGGACGTCAGGGGATGGAAGGTAACTTGCATGTCGAAACTTCTTCTGACAACCCATATACACGGATCAAGACGTTGGCAGCATGATAACAGACTACCAGCTAGGCCCTATAGCATGACTAGGTAAGTCGCCTACTCATTGACACAACGGTCAGCGTGTACGAGCACCCGCCGAGTTGCAATTTGTCCAATAACAAGACAACTAGCTCGTCAAGGCACGCGTCGAGCTGTGTCATATAAATTCAGTATTTATTTTTTTAAAAAGGTACGCAAATTTTGGGTTTGAGAACATAGACTCTATCTCTCTCCATCTATCTATCTATCTATCTATACGTTTTTCAGTCATCTAACTTGATTGTCGGAGTGCCTATTTCGGAAACAGCTCTGTCGACCGTTCTCACTGTTTCTGTGTCGCAGCTAGGTTCTTACCGACTAGTGACTAACTATAGCCACCCATACAGCTGTAAGACCACCGCAGATATTTAACCTCAATTTTTCTCTCATTTTCTAAACCTACACTCCACAAATACATATTCTTATGTATCTTTGAATTAATTTTTATATAATAAAGTTTTAAATTAGTAATTATTGCATTTATATATAGCTAGGTATCGATTTTTAAAATATTATTTATTCATCAAAAAATTACTTATTAAAATTATATTTTAAAAATAATATAAATACAAAAAATTACAAAATTTTATGTATCATATCGTAGAAAAGTGATGTTAAAATATAACATTATTTACTGTTGAAGTGAGTATACCAAATGACAAAAAAAAATTATTTTTGATACATTTTTCATATTTTTTAATATATTTTTATATATTTTTATACATTTTTTACATATTTTTATATATCTTAAATAAAGGCTACTGAACTTCTTTTAGTATTTCCCTTAATAAAATAATAATTAGCACATAACATAATGGTCTCGCATTCAATCAACTTAATTTTAATAAATAATATATTTAGCGGGCCCACAAAATAAATAATTTTGATCACGATAATAGAGGAAACTGGAAAGCCTTGAGAGATTGAGATATACCGCGCGCAGACAGAAGAGGGGTTTGGTGGGTGACGTAAAAACCGACCGACTACTTGTCCACACGTGGGACCACCGCCCTTTCACCAAATCCATGAAAGGAAAAAAAGAGCCCACATGAGCCGTACCATGCACCCGACAAGTCGCAGATCTCAATAACTTCTTCCTATGTCCACTCACCCGCCACGTGGCACTTTCGTTCACGAACGCCATTCTTCACCGACTTTGTTACATGTATATAATATGCCGACAGTCTGTGGGTCCCGCTAGGATACC
>BRYF01000021.1:940000-942500 GCA_030159135.1 Actinidia polygama
TCGTAGTTTTCGAAGTAACACAGTTCATCCACCGGTATTGTTAGATTGAATCGCTATGGGCATCAACTCAGAGTTCTCTTTCTCACATTAATTTTCATATATATACTTTTTATTTTGATTCATATTTTTATATTTTTTTATTTTCATATATATACTCCCAAAATCTATAATTAAAAAATAAATAAAAGATTAAAAACATATAATAAAAAAAACTATTTATCCAAAAAAAGAAGAAAGAAATTTGATAAAAAAATTAAAAAACTGATTAAAAAAAAAGAAACAAAACTAATAAATAAACTTTTGATTATTAATTGATAGTATATATATATATATATATATATAGAGAGAGAGAGAGAGAGAGAGAGAGAGACATTTGATTTTGATCCACGTTTTTATACTTTGTTAAATCTTTGTAAATAATGACTACCAAAATCAATAACTAAAAAGTAAAAAAAAGCGTAATACCCCAAACTGCGAAAATGAGTATTAAAATTAATAACTGAGTTAATTTTATTTAATTCTAATACATATATTTATTACTCCACAATTAGGTGTCAAACATAATATAATAATGCGACACGTTGTTGACACGTGGGCACTGACGCACGGGGAACACATGGTGACTCGTGTCATCACGCATATGTGTGTGTGTCACGCATGAAAGAGGGGGGAGAGAGAGTTGTTGGCAGCTGCGTGTGCATGTGCATGTGAAGGAGCAGGGCTGTAAGCAAACAATGCCCAAAACAAATTAGGAATAAGAGCTGCCCCAGCAGCTTCACAAGAAATAAAGAAAATAAGTTAGGAAAAGAGAGAAAGAGAGTGAGATATGGAAACATAGAGAAGGAAAGGAAAATAGCAAACGTAATACTGATATCGTTTTTCTACCTAGGTAAATTATAAATTTTATCTTTTTTATATATATTTTCTTCTACTTTATAAAATACTATATCTAGTACAATTTAACCATCTAAATATCCCAAAAATATCGTATTTATACGTATTTTTAAAATCAAAATTCAAAAAGTTTAAAATCCTATTTTATCTCTGGAATATAATCATAGTATTTTGATCATAACTTTCTCATACGATGTCCAAATTACTTGATTTAAGTTTCATTAGAAAGACATTATAATTATATAAATTTTTTATTTAGAACTTTATTTCAAATTCAGATTTTAAATGGTCTTAAATTGATATTCAATACGAATTCTGAAATTGGAATAAATTAGTTTGAACATAAATTTTGCAAATTTTATAAAAATAGCTACATACGTTAGAAAAATTTAAATATTTTATATTTTATACATTTATATGTGTAGTTATTAAATATTTAATTCGTAAATTTATAAAATATTTTTAATATCTAAAAGAATTTTAAACTAAGCTGCTATCAGTAAAAATCATATGCAAAAACTAGGAGAGTTTAACGAATTTTTAAAAATAGTTTCGTAACTTATTAATTTATAATATTTTTACTATAAATAAAGGTATGTATCTAGTATGTTATATAAAATTTTTAGAGTAAAATTAGCTCCTAAAAATTTTATAAAAATGATAGACCCACTAGCTATTTTTAATTAATTAGTGCAAAAAGTTAATTATTAATTCTAAAATATTATCTAAACTCAAAAAATTGTGAAATTTAGTATATTCATAGCCATGAGAATATTAAATCTAACGATTTGATTAAACGTATGACTCTGACCCAAATTTGAGGAACGTTAACTCACGGAGTGTAGAAAGATCTGGATATACTTTCGGTGAGTCTTGTTATGTATTACATCATATAAAAGTAATATATTTTATATTTTGTAAATGAAAGCATTGCTTGTGTTTAAAACTGATATATTTATATTTAAAATCATGTTTTGTTTTGTTGTAAATAAAATATGAAAATAATATTTGCAAAAGTATGTTTAAGTCGACACATAGTTCATGCGATGCCCCATTTGATAGAGAAAGAATATAGAATTATTGATGTAATAAGGAGATTATTATCAGATGATTGTGGGATGAATTCATACCAAAAGGTTAAAGTTGCTCCCTATGTTCTGATGTTCGTTGAATGGTTAAGTGTGTCATAATTGTTAATCGTAAATGAATTTAAAGCTTGACGTAGAGTCAATGGATAGTTGGCGTACTTGAGCCATGAATCCTGTGGAGTGATTATTTTTTTTATATTATATATTGATTGATAGTCAATGGTTGGCCTAGTTGAGTCATGGATTGACAAAAGTGATTTCATTTATTGTTTTTTAATGAACCTGATTTTTATATATTTTTCATGAGTGCATGTATGTTTTATATAACTTGATTCATACTAGCCTAGTCCTTAAGACGTTGTAGAACGTAACTCACTTCAGGTGATGAAAATGAGAGGGAACACAATTGAGGACGGGGGACCCTAGCATGCTGCGTTTTTGATAGTTCTATACCCCGTGATAGTATATGAACTTTTGTATTTTGAGCTCTGTATAGTTTAGAACTTATATAGTTAAAC
>BRYF01000021.1:1070000-1075000 GCA_030159135.1 Actinidia polygama
TTTATGGCATACTATGGGCCATAAGTTAAAATTTTAAAATTTATATTTTTGTTATCAAAATTTATTTTTTATTTTCCTCGTATTTTTTAAATTTTTTATTCATAACTTTATTTTAAATTTCTCTTATTTTTTCTTCTTGTTATGGTATTTAGCAAGTCAATTCATTTAATAAAAATATTTTTTATTATCTATTTATTTATTTATGGCCATAGCCCAAGAATAAGTCAAAATTTATTTATTTTACTTTTCTCATTCAAATTTTTTTTCTCATTTTTTTTATTATGACAACTAGCAAGTCTATTTATTAAATTAATTTTTTTTAACTTATTATGGGCCATGAGTCCATCACAATATTGATAAGTTTTAATTCATTTAATTAAAATTTATTTTGGACTTATTATGGCCTAATGGACTATGACAAGTCAAAATTTAATTTTTTTAATTTTTCTTATTCAAAAAATCATTTAAAATTTTTTGTTCCATTTTTGTTTATTATGGCAAGTCAATTTATTTATTTAATAATTAATTATTTATTGTCACTTCCGTGTCATGCTAGACCAATTACTATGCCGTGTCTGTGCCGTGCCAGACTAAGACTGTCTCGTGTGCCACTTCCGTTTCGGGCATGTCCCCGTGCCATGTCAGCCTAAGACCGTGTAGTGCTCGTGCCTGACTAAGTTCGTGTCGTGCCATGTCATGCCAAATCAAGCCAACTATCGTGTCGTGTCTGACTTTGACCGTGTCGTGCTAGGCCAACTACCGTGTCGTGCCCGTGCTCACTCAGACTGTGTCGTGTCGTGTTGTGCCGTGCCCAAGTATATCGTGCCCAAATCGTGCCCTTACCGAGTTTATTCATGTCGTGTCGTGCTGTGCGGCAAGACCCGCTTGACACCTCTAGCAATGTATGTACATTACAATCATAAATAATTTTTTCTGAAGGTGAGAGTATGTGTAATTTCTCTTATTCAAATATTAGAATGAGAGAAGGTTTGACAATTTACACGACCGCTACATAACATTCTTTTACATTCGGAGTTGATCCGAGATTTAAGTATTTTCAACAAAACTATGTCAATCCTCAATTCCGATCAGTCTATAGGATTACTATTAGAAGCGATTACTTTAAAGTTTTTAAAAATTAAAAAATTAAATTAATTAATGAACTATGTGCACACAAATGTATTGTCTCATGCATTTTCGATATGTGAAAATGTAGGAATCAACTTCATTATTATGTTTTGATTACAAATTCTTGATTTTTACACTATTGAGTTTTCACATATTGTCGAAGCAATTTTTTATCTATTATAATTGTTTTATATGAATATGATATTCAAAATAATATTTTTAGCATTATTTTGGATAATGCCACCAATAACACCGCCACTATTGAACTATTTAATCAGCAATGAAAATTTCTTTTAAGTAATAATTTATTTTATGTTAAATGTATTTGTCATATTATAAATTTAATTGTTAAAGATGGATTAAAAATATTTGAAGAAAAAATTAAAAAAATTAGAGATGACATTATGTATATTAGATCTTCTGCATATAGATATCAAGAATTTAAAAAAAAAAATTATAAAACACATGGCCTGAAATGTATGAGATTCCCATTAGACATTGACTACCGTTGAAACACAACTTATCATATACTACAGTTAACTCAAAAATTTGAAGACGTTATTAGTCTTTACGTACAATCAAACCAAATGGGCACGAATGATTGGGATGTATGTAATGCCGTTTGTAAGTTTTAAATTTTTTTATACTACAGTTAATGATTGCTCGGGTATTTATTATCACACTACTCAATTGGACACACATATATCACGTTACTAATAATTTTAAAGAACGTAGAAAAACCTTATATTTAGAGATGCTTGTGCAGTAATAGAAACAAAATTTTTAAATATTGAAAGAATTTGTTTTACTTGTTTGCGTTAGCAACTATAATGGACTCTATGAGTAAATTATTTAGTGTAGAATCTTTTATTACCTCTATTAATAAATTATTATACGTAAATTTAGCCATTATCAGTAATAATGTTAAAGTAGCTTTGACTGCACTAAAACTGTATACGAAATACTTCCACTACTACTTTTATACCTTCTACTTCAACTAGTAGCATACAAAGTAAGAACATTTGGGGTGCAATAGCTAACATTAGTAGGTAAAGCATTAGTGTTTTATCACGCACTGAAATTTTAAATACTTAAACACAGACTTTATTGATTTTCTAATGGAGAGTAAGAAAGAGACTCTAAATATTTTGGCATGGTAGAGAGACCACACAAGAAATTTTTCGATACTCTCTATCATGACACGTGATTTATTGACCCCTCCGGTATCAACTGTGGCAACAGAGGCAACTTTTAGTGCAAGTAATCGATAAATGAATGAGAGGAGAAGCTCGTTGAGCCTGGAGATACTAGAGCACCAAATTTATCTTAAAGATTGGGATGATACAAATCACTGAATTTAACACGAGGTTACATAAGGTAGTTACATTATAGAACCTTTCAAGATTATGGATCTATTGGAAGATAAAGAAAACCAATGCAATAATTAGTTAGAATTTAATTTTTTATTTTACCATTGTACTTTATAAGGAAATAATGAATAATGCAAATGAATGATGGTTAAGTGCGTGTCAACCTAGTTGGAATGTACTTAATTATAGTGATGCAAATCTCAACTTTTAAATTTGTTTTAGTTGTTTATTTGTTTTAATTTTTTAATCAATGTATTTGACATTATTTTTCAAATAATGAAATCAAACTCTTTCTATTTGTCAATTTCTAATTTATTGTTCAATAGAAATGAATTGTTGTTGTAAACTACTAAAATATAATTTTTAATTTTTAATATTTTTTAAACAATAAGTTTTAATAAAATGAATTACAATACAAATATTACTTAGAACATTAAAATAAATAAACATATGTAAAAAATATAACATTATAAATGCATCACCAAAATTTAAAAATAATTCAAAAATATAAAAAAGTCAAAAAATAATTAAAAAAATTGGCCAAATCTGGCCGATTCAACCCACTCGGGCCCAGCCAAATCAAACTGGTCCAAACCCCGCAATGGATTGGATTGGTCCAACGGTTCGAGATGAATAGGGGTCTCGGCGTTCGAGATGGGTCTAGCTCGTACCGCCACCGTCGCGGGTTGGGCTCAGCCCGAACCGAGTCCACCCAAACTCGTGACCAACTCATGTTGGACCAACTCGGAACGACCCAATTTACAGCTCTAACCACACCTAACCTAAGATCTTTTTTGTCATAAATTTTGTTTTGTAAATACTGCTTCACATTGTAAAAAATTAAAAAAATTATATATAACCATAATTTCTACTTGTTGAAACCATCAATCAATTTCTAGGTGTCTCACTCTCTCTTTCTTTTTGGTAAAAGCTCAATTACTTGAACCACAATATGTTTAAAATAGGTATGCATGCATAAAGACATGAAAAGTGAGTACACTTATAGGGTAGTTTCAACTTCACAATAAAAAATAGGGATATTTTTGTAATCTCAACTTTAAAAGGGTCGAGTACGGGGCTTCAACGACCTAAACCCGATCCCATTCCAAAGCCGATGAGGTTTAGATAATCCCTCCATACCCAGACCCTAGCTCGATTTATACAATCCCATTTTCCCTTACTAGAATCAAGTTTGGGAAGAGTCCGAATACCCCACTCCGCTGTCATCCTTGAGCTACCTTTTTAAGACAAGTGAACATTACTTACATTTGTGACAAGATGCCTATCCACCTTTAAAATGGGTGAACAAAACTGCATTCTATAAAATCTATACAAAGATAACCAAATTAAGCGAGTTTATTTTGAATCAGCGCCAGAAAAACTAGTATGAGATCAGTATCAAAGATACAAGAATCAAGTAATTCTTGTTCTGAATCAGTCCGATTGGATCTTGTACGTAGATGAGTATTCTAACTAAACAAAGTCTCAGACACATTTTTGGAACTTGTTTAATTTTACAAAAAGCAAGCTTGAACAATCAAATGAACGACTCCGTCCCCATTTTCCCTTTGTATAACCCACAATCCAGCCAACCACATTACAAGAAAAACATACAGTTTCCATATAAAACTGTCCTAAAGTATAGACAAGGTCTTCCCCCACCCTAAGAGACACCTCAGCACCCATTTCACAGATGGTCTAAGAAACCTAAGTAAAATATAATAAATAACACTACAAGATTATTTGTATTTGTTGGAATTAGGAGATTTTATTTCTTAATATAGTTAGGAATTTTTTTTAATTAGTTTTCTATAATAGGTCATGTTGACCATATGTTAATTAAGAAGATTTCCCTTTATTAGTTTTTTTTATTTAAAGTATAGTTTGCATTATATATTGGGTGAATGTTTAGTAACAAAATAAAGCTTTTACATATTTCAATTTGGTATCAGAGCAAAGTTGCTCTTGGTCAGCCTCCTCAGCTTCTGCCTGCAGCGGCGGCTTTACCGTCGCCGGATGCAACCTTTGCTGCCTCTTGCAACCCCTTTGTTGCCTTTTTGCAACATCTTACATCCCCTTTTCCAACCTCCTGGAGCTTCTTGCAACCTCCTACACATTCCTGTCGCCTTCTTGGAGCTTCTTGCAGCCTCTCGAAGTTTCTTGCAACCTCCTTGAGATTATTGTAGCCTTCCTTCAGCCTCTTCCAGTCCCCTACTGTCTCATGCAACATCCTGCAGCCTGTTGAAGCCTTTTGGAGATTCATGCAACATCATGCAGCCTCTTGCAGTCAGCGACCTCACATAGCCTTTGCCATTGATATCTTGAGGTCTCTTGCCTGTTTGGGCCTTTACTATCTTTGCACAGTCTCTTACTGCCTCGCGCAACCTGTGATCTCATATAGCCTTTGCCATCGATACTTTGACGCCTTTGCCCAATAAGGTCTTCCGGTTTGTTCCGTCTCCGTTTCAGTCCTCTATTGTCAAGCTGAGAGTTTGATAAATA
>BRYF01000021.1:1090000-1092500 GCA_030159135.1 Actinidia polygama
GTTGACTATCACAAATTCGGATATTATGTGTATATGATAGAATGACTAATTTTAATCATCAAGTTCAGATTTGTGTGCACAAAGAATTGCTTCTTTTAATCACCAAGTTATTTCCTACTTTAATTGAAAAAATAAGTACCAGATACACATTCAAAATTTTTTTATATTAGATGATCTGAATTTAAAGAAGTCAAATAAAATTTATAGGTGTGCATGGATCCAATAAATCGAGTGCGAGTTGAAAGAAAAAAATTCAACTAACTCATTCTTAGGGGATGGGGGGTTAGATTTATTCCAATTCAACCTTCAAAAACGGCGAAATAATTAACCTTTTCAGCAGTCTCAACTTGGCGGGTAAGACAAGTTGAAGCTTTGGAGAAAAAAAAATCAATTTTAATTCGATCAATTACAAAATAAGAGCACAAAGTACTTCAATTAGATATGCAATAAGTACAAATATGGTAAATAAAATTGTTTTAACAAACATAATAATCTTCCTTTAATGGGGACAAGCATATAAATTAGGTGAGATTAAATTAAATGCAATAGACTTATATTTAGAACTTATATGCATATAAACAAGTTAGTGGGAGGTCAATAAAATTTAACTTACAATTTACTGTAAAAAAAATATATATATCACCTACCCAACTGAACTCAACTCAACTCGCTCACTTTCTCAAATTGCAGGTTGGGGGTAGGGGTACGCAGATTGGATTGGGTGGGTGGTTTTTTTTCACATCCAAAATAAATTCCAAATTTAAGAGATTTACTTAGACAAAATAAAAATAAAAAGTGATTTATTGTGGAAAAAATGGTGGAATATTTGTGTGCATATCACATGATATGAGGATGATGGGCGTTAAAGTCTTAAAGTTGGTCCTGCCACGGTAGAAAACTAGCCCATGAGGAGGAGAGGAGACAGTGACGGGTTTGTGCGAATGAATGTATCAACTCAGACGGACATTTTTGTGATGTTTTGCTTTTTTTGCAGAATCGTGGGGCTTCCAGACGCTAGCTGACGTTGATTAAGATGAGGATCTTACGATGCTGTGATGCCACCCCACTCCAACCTCCAAACTCATAATTCCTAAACAAAGTAGTAGTAATTCTGTATGGGACCGGCTATTCGGGTTACTGTTGAGTTGGATTTGGAAACCCGTTCGGGTTTGGAATGGGTTATGTTTGGTTGTCGGGTCCTGACCCAATTTGATTAGAGCTAAAATTACAAAAGTATAAAAAAATCAAATTGATCAAACACCTTGATCACATGAACATATCATATTTGTCGTGGAAAATATGAGAAGTATGATTGTGAGAGTAAACTAGTATAAAATAAATAGTCTTGCTGGGGCGGTGATTAAGAAGTACAAAAAAATAAAAAAAAATATTTCTATACACTATTCACACTTTTTAATATATATATATTTTTTTTGATCATGTAACTTTCAATTTCAGATCAACTTGATCTTTTTTCAAGAATTATGTACTACAAAATAAACCATTCTAACCGCATCAAATCGAGATAAACTCCTTGTGATGCGGACAATACGAGACTAATTACGAGGATCTCACCTACCCACGCCCAATCCATGTTCACAACAAACTCCCTATTAAGAATCTTGCGTGGAAGAATAACAATTTGTAGCTTTCGTTCTCAACTGTTCATGAACCACTCTTCTAGAAACTAAATAAAAAATGTAAATTCATCCTAACCAATGAGTTATTTTTTAGTTTTAATACGACTTTTTCAATTACATCAAAACTTTTATATTTTCAAGTCACTATTAAACCAAACCAAATGGGTTAATTTAATGAATCACCATGTACTTTTTCAATGGAAGGTCGGGTCAAAAGGTCGGGTCAAGAGACCCTACTCGCAAAATACTTGGATTGATTATTTATCTCTATTTGAAAGTTGTTTCTATAATTAGCTATTTCCACTCATGATGGAGTAAATAAGTCACTCTCATTAGTCTTGATTTTTAAATATACAGTAAAAATTGAAAAGTTTTGATCAAAAAAACGAAAAACAATTTTACTTTCTTTGACAACACCAAAGGCCACAAACACAACCCCGCAAAACCTTAGGGCCTTGTTTGATAACCGGGTAGGGAAGTTTGGGATTAGTAATCCCTGGGGTCCCTAATTCCGCATTTGGTTTGGTTATAAATGGCCGGATTAATAGTCCGATGGTATTACTAATACCCCCAAATGGTGGTATTGTTAATACCATGGGGGACATGGTATTAACAATACCACCTTACTTCATGGGCTCAAATTGACAAAATTACCTTGATATTTGTATATTTGTGTATTTTAAGGGTAAGTATGAAATTTCATGAAAAAGTTTCATAAATTTTTGGACACTATTGACCATATTACCCTTGATATTTACTAATCTCACTGTCTAATCCCGTGCAAACCAAACACCCCGGTCGGACTATTGCCCTTATTACTAATCTTTACTCATTATCAATCCCAATTCTAATCCCACCTC
>BRYF01000021.1:1097500-1100000 GCA_030159135.1 Actinidia polygama
AAATCAAAATCAAAAAAAGGTAAGCGAAAGCTAAAACAAAACTGTTTCAAATTTACAAAAAAAAAAAAGAGAAAAGAAATATGAGTTCTTAAAATCTTAAGGAGACCCTAAAACATAAAAAACCGATACAAACATACAATTCAAGAACAAAAGAATTTTAATTAATCAAAACCGAAGTTGAAATCAAAATCCAAATCAAAATCCAAAGCAAAGATCAAATGGAATATCAATCGAAAACTGTTTTAATTTACAAAAATCAAAATAAGAAACGAATAACAACAAATAATTTCACTAAAAACATGCTAAACACACATCTAGCAACCAAAAATAAGAAAATCTGAGAAAAAAGAAGAAAAAAATCGCCAAAAAATGAATAAACGTAAAACTACTGAATTAAAATTCAAAAGAAAAAGAAAAGGAAATATTTGAGTTGGTAAATAAGTTAACGAGAAACCCAAAAACATAGAAAAAAAAATACAATTGAAATTGAAATCGAAATACAAAAGGAAATTGAAATCGAAATCAAAATACAAATACAAAAAAGGAAATCAAAATCAAAATCAAAAAAAGGTAAGCGAAAGCTAAAACAAAACTGTTTCAAATTTACAACAAAAAAAAAGAGAAAAGAAATATGAGTTCTTAAAATCTTAAGGAGACCCTAAAACATAAAAAACCGATACAAACATACAATTCAAGAACAAAAGAATTTTAATTAATCAAAACCGAAGTTGAAATCAAAATCCAAATCAAAATCCAAAGCAAAGATCAAATGGAATATCAATCGAAAACTGTTTTAATTTACAAAAATCAAAATAAGAAACGAATAACAACAAATAATTTCACTAAAAACATGCTAAACACACACCTAGCAACCAAAAATAAGAAAATCTGAGAAAAAAGAAGAAAAAAATCGCCAAAAAATGCATAAACGTAAAACTATTGAATTAAAATTCAAAAGAAAAAGAAAAGGAAATATTTGAGTTGATAAATAAGTTAACGAGAAACCAAAAAACATAGAAAAAATACAATTGAAATCGAAATCGAAATCGAAATACAAAAGGAAATCAAAATCAAAATCAAAAAAAAGGAAAGCGATAGCTAAAACAAAAAAACTATTTCAAATTTTAAAAAAAAAAGAAAAGAAATATGAGTTCTTAAAATCTTAAGGAGCCCCTAAAAATATAAAAAAAAACGATACAAATATACAATTAAAGAACAAAAGAATTTCAATTAATCAAAGCCGAAGTCGAAATCAAAATCCAAAGCAAAAATTAAATAGAATATTAATTGAAAACTGTTTTAATTTACAAAAATCAAAATCAGAAACAAATTAACAACAAATAATTTCACTAAAAATATACTAAACACACATCTAGCAACCAAAAATAAGAAAATCTGAGGAAAGAAAAAAAAAATCGCCAACAAATGAATAACATAAAACTATTGAATTAAAATTCAAAAGAAAAAGAAAAGAAAATATTTGAATTGATAAACAAGTTAACGGGAACCAAAAAACATAGAAAAAAAAACAATCGAAATCGAAATCGAAATACAACATCAAAATCAAAATCAAAATCAAAAAAAGGAAAGCGAAAGCTAAAACAAAACTGTTTCAAATTTACAAAAATCAAAATCAGAAACGAACAACCATAGATAATTTCACTAAAAAGTAAAAACACATTAAACACACATGGCAGCCAAAAATAAGAATTCTAAAAAATATTGAAAAATAAACTCGTCCCAAAATATGTGATTCTTCCATGAAATTAAAGATCCCCAACAAGCGAAGTACATGAAACAACTGAAAAATAAAATTCAAAAGAAAAAGAAAAAGTAAAAGAAAGATGTGTACATAAAAACTTAACGAGAACCCTAAATCAAAGAGCAGAAGAATTCCAATTAATTGAAATCAAAATCAATAGCAGAATGTACAGTCCAAAGAACATGAATTCGTAACAACTTACGAGAAGCCCACGCCAACAAAAAACAACTAGAACATACAATCGAAATCAGTTTTAATTTACACAAGTTAAAATCAGGAACAACGACAGATAATTCCACTAATAACATACTAAACACATACATGACAGCCAAAGACAAGAAATCCGATAAAAAAACAGAGAGAAAAATAATCTCGCTCTAAAATATATTATTCTTACATGAAATTGAAGATCCACAATAAAATTCAAAAGAAAAAGGAAAAGACTAACACATAGAAAACCCACACCCAAAGAAACATACAATTAAGAAGAATTCTAATTAATCGAAACAAAACGAAATCGAAATCGAAATCAATGAGAGAATGTGTGCTACGGAATAAGATCAACCGGCCATTTGTCCTCTCCTCTCCTCTCTCTCCTCTCCTCTCCTCTCCTCTCCTCTCTCTCTCTCTCTCTCTGTGAGATCGTGATATCTTGGGACTGCTCTGCGAGTAATTTGGGATTATTTATAGGCAATGAAAACTGGAAAGGAGCGTTATTTCGGAATCACCGATCAAACC
>BRYF01000021.1:1130000-1132500 GCA_030159135.1 Actinidia polygama
CCGTAGTGCCGGATCTGCTTTACAAAAGTTCGAAAACGATCAATATTTTAGAATGTATAAACTAAACTACCTTTCAATTATCACAAAAAGAAGAGAGAGAGAGAGAGAGAGAGAGGTGTCTTTAGGCAAAATCCACAAAAAAGGAAAGTCGATCGTTACAGGTCCACACAGGCAAAATCGTCTTTAAGAGGACACAGCTTTTGGGTCAGAAAAGTACAACTAGTAACGTGAAAGCAATTTCAAAAGAAAGCTCCACGTGATTGCAAAAGTCACCCCACCCTATTAATGCTATAGATTCTCAAAATGGATAGAATTAAAAAAAAGGAAATATATTTTTTCAACTCCCTGACAAATAAATCCCCCGGCCCCACACTTGGTCTCCCCCAAAAATTACTATTATGCCCCCATACTCTCTCTGTCTCTCTCTTTTTATTTTTGTGTAGTTTTTTTTTAAGTTTTTTTTTCATTAGTTTTTTTTTAATTAATTTTTTAATTTTTTTATAATATTTTTTAATTTTTATTTAGTTTTTTTAATTTTATTTTATTATTTTTGTTTATTTTTTTAATTAAGTTTTTTTCCCCATCAATTATCTTTTTATTTTGTTTTGCTATTAGTGTGTTAACTTATTATTGTTATATATATATATATATATATATACACACTTTAAACACATGAGAATTTATTTATTATTTTTTTTAAATATCATCTTTTCTTTCAAATTTTTTTTAAAAAAAATTTAAACACTTAAAATTTTTTTAGTAGGTTTGATTTGTCATAAAAACATATAACAAAAATAATAATTTTTAACATATCAATACAATACTAAGTTCAACATTACATAAGAACATGACTTCTAATCAATATCTCCTCCAAACTTTTTTCTGGGGCACCCGGTCCTCCATTCATTATTTCTGACCACAAATTCATTCGTACTATATTATTATCAAACCATTCTATAGCTTCGATTGATACATGTTGCCGCCACCACATTGGGGGATACAAGGTAATGAGGGCGTAAGAAAACTTGGACGAAGTGATTGTCTTGAATACGAGCAATAGCTGTTTATCGGCCCTCCTTGACCGGAACTGGGGGATCTCAACGGCAAGTGAGTAAAACAACCCGAATGATATGTACCAAACATGTGCAGTACAATGTTGTCTCTTGATACGATGACAACTCCTGAAGCCATAGAGTCCATCCAATATGCCTCTGGCGTCGTAGGCTGGAATCAAGCAAGTGAATGTAGAAAAGTGTTTACATAATTGTACTCCGGATAAAGCACATTGTATAATTTTATATTTTTCTAAATCTCTTGAATGAGATCCATCCGTACATGTGCCCAAGGGTCTTTGCCAGACCCGACTTGCACAACAAATATGCACTAATACAACGTTATTGGATCTACTTTCAATAATAGTATGATGAAAAAAGAAATAACAAATATTTGTCTGATTAGTAGTGAATTCAGATGTATAGTCACGGCCTATATGGGAGACGTTTTCTCCACTTGGAATATTACTCTCAGCTTCCCAACTATTTGAAATTGAGTCATTCATAGTGCTCTCACTATGGATTTCGAAAAAAAAAATTGTTGACTAAATCTTGATATAAATTGAAGGAGTGATGGTATAAAGAAAATGAGAACTCTAGATAAGTGTTTTTCATATATATATATATAACAAAAACTCTTACTCTTGACATAATCTCATCCTCCATTTAAATTATCCCCAAACCATTGACACATGTCGTAATTTCATCCTCCATTTAAATTACCCCACAACCCATATACTCCCAAAATCTACAACTAAGAAAAAACAAAAGATTACAAATATTTAATAAAAAAATTATTTATTCAAAAAAAAAAACTTATAAAAAAAGAAATAAATTTGATAAAAAAATAAAAAATTTGTTAAAAAAATAAAAAAAAAATAGAAAAAAATACAAAAAACTAATAGAGAGAGAGAGAGAGAGAAAGAGCAGTGGGGGGCATTTTGATAAATTTGAAGGGAGACAAGAGAGAATGGGGCTGTCAGGAGTTGGAAAGATCACCTCTAAAAAAAAAAAAGAGAGCTAATGTTAAAAGAAATAAGGAAATTGCATAATCCCAGAATTTTGACAGTGTAACAAATTAAACCTTAATTTTAGTGTTTCAATTTGAATCCTAAACTTTAAATTAACATTGATCCGAAACTTTTTAAAAAAAAAAGAGAGCTAATGTTAAAAGAAATAAGGAAATTGCATAATCCCAGAATTTTGACAGTGTAACAAATTAAAACCTTAAAATTTTTGTGTTTCAATTTGAATCCTAAACTTTAAATTAACATTGATCCGAAACTTCAATCCACTTTCGTTAAATGAAACTAGTGGATTAGGAATAAACTTGCTCATTTTTCTCTCTTGTTTACTTTTTTTCTTTCCCTTTCACAACAACTTTGTTTCCTTTTTCGTTTCATTGGCATTGCTGCTTTAAAAACACACAATGAGTGCTCAATAATTTT
>BRYF01000021.1:1170000-1177500 GCA_030159135.1 Actinidia polygama
ACCGCGTTTACATCCTGTGGGTGTAAAAGACTAGCTGCCACAAATAACATAATAGTCTGAGTTTTAGAACCTGAGATAAGAATACTGTTGTTAATAAAAATAAATAAATAGAGAGGATCCTTCCAAAGCTTATATTCCACACACAGAACCGCACTATTCTTATTTTCCTTTTTATTTTCCACATTATAAATTACTTACACTAGCATGAGTCCCACCATACCATAATTACATTTGCACACGTAGCTTTCGCCTCTCTCTCTATCTTAGCACGATAAACGACTCCTAACAAACTTCAATTGTCACGCTTCCATGTCCGTACCATCCTTTAATATGAGTTGCTCATCAACAATTTATTACCCTACAAGAGCATTTAATAGATTTTGTATTTATAATAATATCGTAAAGTGTCATGTTGAGAATATAAATAATTTATTTTTACTTTATATATAGCTTAAGTTGTAAAAGGAGTGACCTACTTATAAATAATTAAAATAATTAAAAAAATCTATTCACTTAATTATGAAAAGAGTTTGGCTACACGAATTGAACAAGCAATTGCTCAAAAGTTTCGTTAGCGCCAAATTCTCTCATACATTAGCAAATTAGGCTATTGTTTCCCTTAAAAAGGACAACAATCGTTCGACAAAGTGTGTTTGAGATGCGCAGGTGTGCCATAATCGAACGAGATTTGAGTGATTGAGACTTGGAGTGCATGCCAAAATCTGACTTCTAAACGAGAGAGTTTTGTGTCGTGAGGGTACTCACGTGCCTTGACGTTCAAATATTTCACAATTTTCTCAAACGACGTAAAAGATAGCAAAGCACGCGGCTTAAAAATAAATGGCATTGAATGAAATTGGATGAAAATTAAAATTTGCATTAAAAAATAAGCAATACAAATGAAAATGTAAGGAAAGTAATTACAAAGGGTAATTTAAAACTATGATTGAAATAGATGAAAAGATAGAGTCGTTGGACTAATACATAATGAAAAGATAAACTGACTGAATTCGAAGTTTTGTGTTGAGTTTTTTTTGGTGAGGAGCCACTTCTTAGTCTTTAGAACTAATATTTATACTTGAAGAGCGCACTGATTTGGTTCTGAAATGGTGGTTATGGATCATTCTCCATTTGACACGTGTTCTTGGATCTTTGGACATAAAATCATAATTTCTTAATTTGTGAACATGAACAAGCTGAATGTAACATCCATAAACCTCTGGAGACCTTGGATGAGTGTCAAATCTCTTTCAATGCAATCTGGTTCGATCTTAAAAGATAATTGTCACTGATTTAGCAGCGTTAGGTAGTTCATGATCTTGGAAGCTTCTACAACCACTCCCCCATTTTAGGACATGGGAGATATATTATAGGGTGTGGATACCCTTCCACAAACTTTTGTACCTCTCTTAGCCTCATTGATGTCACTTGGTATTTCTAGTAACCACCTCTTACAATTCAGGACCTTAATCACTACTTATATTTTACTCAAGTTCTAATTAGATCCTAACTGGCATGATGGATGACCATGTTTATCTGGAGACAATCTTGCTATTTTCTAGAAAATGCATGAAATGAAGGTTTGATCTAGTATGTGCGTGTCCAAATTCACTTCATGCAACCACTCATCTTAACCTTCCTCTGAGTTGACTTCTTTGTCGATATAGTTGACCAACTCCTAGCGCCACGTCTCCTCCCTATTGGCTGCCAAAAATGATACAAACAGCTACACAAAATTTATTATAGGTTGCAAATAAGGGCGTGAGATAATTTCACATTTAGTTGATTTAATTGTTTAAATAAGTATTTTTTATTCTACTAATTTCAACTTACCCTGCCAATAACAGATGGTTAATGCACATTTTTATCTGAAATTATACACTTTTTACATATTGTTTTATAGATATTTACATACTTTTTTTCGAGTATTTCAAATTATCAATGGATTTATCCCACACTAATAATTTTCATACTTAAATTTTGAATTGGAGATTAGGTTTAAAAGTCAAGCTCGATCACTTAATTTGATACACGACCAGACTCTATTTGGGGGCAAAAAGTGTGTGACCGGACACGTGGCGGTGGCGGCGGTGGCGATGAGGAGCATAATCGGCGTAGTGACGTTGAAAGATCACTCCCCTAACTGTACTGTGTAATTATCGAGGTCCGTGTTGTCACACAACACCCTTCGTTGTTTGTGCTTAGAGACTTTGTGGACACCTGTCTCTCTCTCTCTCTCTAACTTTTCTTTTCTTTACTTTTTGGGTAATGCTATGAGTACACCCAAGTTGTATTCCAAATGCACATCTGATGAGGTGGAGATTGGCTGGGTGTGGGGTTCACCCAGTCTTTTCAACCAATCCAAATGCTCCACCTCATCAGGTGTGCATTTGGGGTACAACTTGGGTATACCCATAGCATTTTCCTTACTTTTTTTCTGATTACTTTTCCCGGAAATGTGAGCTCTGTTTTGATTGCCTACGTGGTGTCTGCCTCAGCACAAAAACCAATCATTTTGGAGAAGTCACGTGACCATCACGTGCATATATTATCATTACCAGAGACTTTGGTATTCCTTGGATAAGCATTGTTTCTGTTTTTCTTTTATGTTTGTGTTTTATAATTTTGGAATAATAGTACTCCTAATTCCTAATAAAAAAAAATAATTTTTGTACAAAAAATATTACTATAAAATTTTTATTAAAAGATGCAAAAAAGCTATTAAAAATAAAAAAAAACTTACCCTAAAATTAATTTTTTCCTAAATTTATCCTAAAAAATGTTAAAATTGTCCTGTTGGGAATATTTTCACTGGGGTTGTTTTAATTTTGTTTTTTTTTATTGAAAAATTCATATGGGTTAATTTTGATTCAGTGTCTTTTTGTAAAAATTTTAACTTTTCCAATAACTTGAATTTTAGTACCTTTTTGTAATTATTTTTATTTTTTCAATTCTTTTACGAAAGATAAATTAAAAAAATAAAATTAATCCAAGAGTAGAAATTAGAGTATCTTAAAGAACACTTAATCCTGTGACGATTTCAATGACGATGACTATGACGATGATGTTGGTGGTTGAGGCCATGGCGAAGACGAGTGGTTATGGCGGAGGCCTGGAAGAGAATGGAAAGAAAAATATGCAATTTTTCAACTACTTCCAGTTGTTATCTTTCTCTATAATTTTCAATATTAGCCACGTGCCATGCTCTAATTTGTTGAATGCAAATGTCCACGTCACACCTACCATGCCCCAGGAACCAGGTCATAATCTCTCTCCCATTGTGTTTCCAAAATGAAAATGGTTTTGAACTTTATCCTCTATGTGCGTGCAATCATGTTGATCCATATGATGAGATCGGCGAAAATATTGCAATAATCTTATATAGGATCATAAATATTACTTACAAATTACAAGTACTTTCTCTGTCTAATATTACTAGTATTTTTTTTTAGGAATTCAATTTTTTAAGAAAACATAATTATTACATTTAATTTATTTTGAATTTTACAGTTTTACCCCTATAATAATTACTTTTGATTTTCTATTTTGTTTTGAAATGTTATAAAAAATAAAATGTATAAAAAAAATTACATAATTTTCTTTGTTGACTTTTAAAAATAAATATATATTTTAAAATATTTTAAAATCAAATAATGAATCAGTAAAATAAGACTAATGTAATATTATTTAATATGGCCTTATCAATTATATATATTTGGATGAACTCAAGGTAATAAGTGTCATTTGTTGAAAAAAATATTTGGTGGTATGGCGGTGTCTTTCAATACAGTACATTTTAAGGCGCGTTACAATGTTGTTTTTTTAAAGACAGTATTTATCCTCAACTGATGGTGTGCATTGCTTTCAAGATATAATGAAGCTTGAACTCTAAGTTTTTACTGTTCTTATTTGTACAAACAAAACAGTTAAAATATTTAATTAAATTGTAAAAAAAAACCAAAAATCACTAAAATTGCATTTCTATATAATAACAAAATATCAGAATAAATGCATTTGGATATATCCAAAGGGGTGAAACCGTTCCATTTGTTATTATAAGAAAATTCTCATCCATTCATTTTTTTATTTACTTGCACCGAAATAAACTCACAAATTCGGTTGAAAAACCCACTAAAACTGACAGATTTTTGATTTTTCTCACACGCAACATAAAACCACAACGTTATTCGAATCTGAGCGAGGAGAGAGAGTGGGGAAGGAGGACGCGTGGAAAGGCACAAAGACAAAGGAGGGTCACATGGACGGATTCCGATCCTCTTAAGTTGAATATCTTAGAGTGTCTCTGAAGTGGTGTAAATCGGCATTGTTTTACAATATTTTAGTACAAAATGATGCCGTTCCGTTAAACATATAAAACGACTTCGTTTTGTGTGTTTAATAGAACGACATAGTTTTGTACTAAAGTAGTATAAAACGATTTCGTTTTATACCACTCCAGAGATATTTCAAGATACTTAACTTAAGAGGATTCGATCTTCACTTAAACGAGTTCGGATCCTCTAAAATTAAATATTCTAAAATGTCTCTGAAGTGCTATAAAATGACGTCGTTGTCACTTAAGGAAAGTTGTTGGCTTCAAGGACTCTATTAAATTAAAGGACTCGGATTCCAACGAAGGGGCCCACAATCAAAGGACTCATCACGGATTCACATCCGACGGCCACGTTTGCAAACAAAGTTGAAGTAGGGACAACGACTCCACCACCCACGGTTGCCGTGTGGCGTATGGAAATAGACTTTACACAAGGAAAATGCGAAACATCCGCCGATAGACGATAGACGGGGTATGAAGTTGTGTTTCCAATTTTGATTATATATTATAATTTATATTATTCTTTTTATAATTTTAAAAACTTTATATAAAAGACCCAATTGAGATTTTTTGATTTTTGTAAATTCTTTAAAAAATTATTTACGAAAATATATTATTTATTAATTTAATTAAAATACAAGAATGTCAAAAAAATAACAACAAATTGGGACGGAAGAAGTAAAAAAAGGATTAAAAGAATTCGTTGAATCTTTTAACTTAGTCTTTTTTTCTTTTTGCTTTCCCATATCAATGGTTTCATCTTTTTCTTTTTTAATGTTTTTTTTTTAAATTTAAACAATATTGTTATATTTTCAAGTTTTTCAATCTAGTTAAGATAAATTAGAAAAATATGTTTTTTTTATCAAAACGGTAAAAAAAGAGTTTAATAACAATAAAAAAAAACTCAAAACTCAAAACATCTAAAATATCTTTTAAAAAAAAAATTAGACCAAACTGCGAAACTGGACAAGTGCAAGAATGCATGTTGATTTTTTTACGTGTGTTTGGGGTATGGGTGTGTGTGATTTGTGATGCTTTAGGTTTCTCTACAAATAGAAGATCTGGGAATTTTAAAACACTTGTAGAGAATAAATTGGGTAGATATTTGGGAACACGGAAAAATACCGAGGGCACTATGGTGATCCTTTAGCAGAAAAATAAGAGTTGGGGTTCAACATTTGAGTATTTGCGTTGGGTATTCGAATGTTTTTTAGTCTCGTTCTCGTATATTTTATGACATATTATAACTCTCTTATTTACTGATGGTAGGGTTCTACAAATATCTGATCAACCTGCCAACCCAACCGACCCGAACAGACCAAACCCGACCACATTCAGTTCACTCTACAGATGAATAACGGGTGGATTTCAATTAATCCAACCACATTCGGTTCGGGTGTCGGGCCTTTCAATCGACCAACCCGACTGGCCAACCCACCCAACCCAACAAAATATTACACTAAAATTCACCATTTTTAGCTAACTCGACCCCAAACCGATCAAATTCCACCCGACCCGACCCGATCATCTATTGGATCGGAATCGGGCCCAACCTTCTCCAACCCAATCAGTTCGGTTTGGGTGACCCGAAACCCGATCCGACTCGACCCGTGAACAATCCTAACTGACGGAGGCTGATACCAACGAGTTGAAACACGTAAATTCTGTGTGTTTTCTTTAGTTGTGCAAGGGTGAGCTTCCTTTCGTGTTTTGGGATTTGGGAAAACCCCAAAATTGTGATAATCAGATTAGGAAATTGGGCCTAGTGAATCTCGACTCATCCACGTCAATGTAACCTCAACTGATGTATGCAGATACGAGCCCCAGCCCAAAATTAGTTGGCTGGGCTGAGGTTTTATTCCAGCATATGCGGCAATTGTGATCTAATCCTCTGCAATAATAAACAATTATTTGGGCCGGGCTTCAATTAAAACCAACCCATCCTATCTTGGGGCTCCCCAATTATAATATTTTTTAAAATTATTTTTAAGAACCAAAATGTTTATTATTTTTTAAAATTATTTATTTTTATCGATTTTTTTAATAATTTGAAGACATCTTTTTAATATTTTCTTAAAGATTTTTTTTTTTTGTTGTTGTTGAGAAATTTCCAAAAAATAACTTACAAAAATCATTAACCATACAAATTTTTCAAAAAATTATTCTAAAAATTTGATTTTGAAAACTAAACCAAGACAAAAAAATCTTGCTCTAGCTTGTCAGACCCAATTATTTTGTAGGGGCCATTTGTATAATCGCGTTGAATTTGGATTGCTACTTTTGAATATGTCTTGAATGCCAATCCATAATCCAATGATTAGGCCAATTAGCCCTTTTATTTATTTATTTATTTTTAAAAGTAATCTAAAGGAATCATTTCTAATTTTCTAAGGACAAGCATTCGCCATATAATGAAAGGGCATGAAAATTAAAGGAATGCTTTTCCCAAACAACAAGTAATTTCCAAAGTGATAGATTTTGCTTTTTATGGCTCCACCCGCTGCATCTCTTTAAACTGCGTTTGAAGGATTGATTTATGAAAATAATAAAAAAAAACGTATATAACTGTTAATTGGACGGTAATTAAGGTTTAAATAGTGTTCAAATAGTTATAACTTTAGATTACTTTTAAAAATTATTAATTAGTATATCACTTTTCACTGTGCATTTCACGTTTACGTACTTTTTTTTGTGTGTTTTTCAAAGAATTTAGGATTGTTGTGCAAAATGTAAATCCAACAATTTTAATTATGTTAATTAATGGTTTTAAGACGGGTGCATTAACAAAATCCGTCACTGATTGAATCGATTATTCAAGCAAACCTTTCACAGCCACAATTTTTCAGAAATTCTCAATCACCAACAACAGGTTTCATACCACAAAGAGTTAAATGAATCAATACATACCCATCCATATATGAAAATGTAGATACAAGTCGCATTCTTCGTGACGGTGTCATAGCCAATCATCCAAACACGTCACCATCTCTGCAGAAATCAACTACGAAACTAAGGTCCGAAACCAACCACTAAAACAGAGCGCTCTGACTCTGAGTCTCTCTCTCTCTCAGCAGGGACTGTCATCCGGGGAATTGAAATTGAATAGGTGGGGCTCGAGCTTGGCCCTACAAACCGGACAAACAGAGCGCTTCGACAGCCACGTGTCG
>BRYF01000021.1:1207500-1212500 GCA_030159135.1 Actinidia polygama
CTATCATAAGATTAAAAACTAAGGGTTGAAAGTGAAGTGAAAAAAAATTCACCATCATAAATAATTGCTCCCCTTTTTTAAGGTTTGTTAACAGGTTGCGGTATTGTCACATCTTTATTACTAGTTATGCATCTTCGATTTTAAATTAATGATATACAAACAGTAGATTTATATAAATATTTTTATACAAAATAATTTGATAGAATGTCAGTCTTTCACTTTTAAATAAAACATCCATCAATGACATTTATTTATCAAAGTGCCATTGACACATTATTCTGGTAGCATTTTCTATATGAATTTAATATAAAAGTTAATATCATTGTCCTTGATTCCATAAATTAGCAATTCTCATACCTTGCCCTGTTTATTATTTTTATTTTTTCAGATCCATGAAGAGTACTTTATCATTCATTAGGCATGTGAGGTCAAAGCAACAACTAAATAGATATCTAATGTAAAAACCATGTGCAAGACACATATGAATCATGATTCATGAGATGGTACCCATATAGAGACACAGGGTCAAAGGAAACTTAACAAAAAATAGCTAAATGAAACTAAATAATTTTGAATTGTTATTCATTTTAGGGGACATTTTTTATTTCCTTTTTTTACCGTTTTGGTTCATCTCGATTAGAGGGATCGTAAAAATAAAAATAAATATATTTTTATAAAAAATATTAAAATCCAAGTTAATCTAGAATTGAATTATTTTAAATTTTATTTTGGTAGCTTTTTTTATCCATAAAATTCTCTTATCAGACGATCTCAAAACGTGAAAAATAATTTGTTTTATCCAAAACGGATCGAAGAGTATAAAAAATGAATTACTTGTTTCAGGGTTTCTTATCCATTCGCGGCTATTCTGTTGGGAAAACCATGTGGGTGTGGAGAGAGAGAGAGAGAACGTGGAAGAATTGAATTAGTTTCAGAAATTTTTCAGACTCGTACAACTTTAAAAAAAAATGATTTTTGAGTTTTGTCCACTTGCAGTATGCACGTTTAGGCTGTTTAATTAGACAAAGTCAGCCCCCTATTTATGAGGCTGTTCTTGTGTTTGGACAACCACTTCATTATTAGTGAAAAACACACTCGCATCTATTCTCCTCCTCCTCCATCTTCTTCCTCATTATCCTCGACTCAAAAAAAAATGGCTGCAAACTATGGCATTGTTGCAGAGGGGATCATAATTGGGTTTTATTGCTCTATTTTTGTAAATGCGAACGCGTTCGTGACTTCCGGGTGGACGAAAGCTCATGCTACTTTCTATGGTGGCAGTGATGCCTCCGGAACAATGGGTATGTAGCACTTCACTTGTACTACCTTTTTTCTCTCTTTTTTTGTTCTGAGCAATTCTCTCTCTCTCTCTATATATATATACACACACACACACACACACACATATCACTACAGATCAACTGCCAATGTGGTGCTTCTATCTATCTTTCGTTCAATTAAGGTCTCCGGGGCCTGCAGATGTACGGAAGAACTACATTGACACTTGACCTGAAGTGTAAAGAGTAAATTGACAAAATTAGAAGTGAATAGTGCAAATTGAAATTTAAGTTAAGTGCAAGGGTGCAAAGTGAAATTTACTAAAAAAATCCCTAGAAAATGCACGACAAGTATAATTCTACACTACGGATTTGAGCACTTCTCTGTGTTTTTTTCTGTATACATATCATTTAGGTTCTGTTTTGGTGTTCTATTGAACTGAATCATCAAAACTTTGGTCCTTGTGACTGTTTTGGCCACAGGGGGAGCTTGTGGGTATGGAAACTTGTATGCGAGTAGTTACGGGACAAGGACGGCAGCGTTAAGCACGGCATTGTTCAATGATGGAGCATCGTGTGGGCAATGCTACAAGATTGTGTGTGACTATCTATCCGACCCGCAATTTTGCAAGCATAGAGCTTCTGTAACCGTGACCGCGACAAACTTTTGCCCTCCTAATTTTGATCTTCCAAGCAATGATGGAGGGTGGTGCAACCCGCCTCTCCAGCATTTCGACATGGCTCAGCCGGCCTGGGAAAAGATTGGCATTTATAGTGGCGGCATTGTGCCCGTGTTGTTCCAGAGGTATTAACTTTCTTTCTTCTATGTTATTCATTCTAATGTACGGCTTAATTTTTCATGACTAACAAATGTTAGTTGCGTTTCGGGTCTGAGTCAGGATTTTTTCCTAGTAGGGTCACAATCTCCTAGGCAAAAACCGTCGTACTTAGAAACATATAAAGTAGTGTGCGGTGTGAGTTTATTAAGATGAGAGAAAGGAAATCGAGGATAGATACATGTGGTAGTTCTCAAAAGAGCAAGCTACTGCAGTCAGTCATCAGTAGGGGAGATGCCTAGCTGTAGCACAGAAACAATAAGAACGGCGCCGAAGCTATTTTCAAAAAATGACTCTCCTACAATCAAGTAAGATATTCGAAAAGCGTCTAGAGAGAGAGAGAGAGAGAGTATGAATGTCTCCAGCTAAATTCACGTACCTTTGAAAGTAAGAAAGGCTAACTTTATATGGTACAGCTCGGCGCGTGCCTTGACGCGCTAGCTGTCTTATCACTGGACAGACTACAGCTCGACGCGTGCTCATACGTGCCGATTGCTGTGTTAGTAAGTAGGCGATTGACCCAGCCATGCTCCTAGGGTCTGGCTGGTAGCTTGTCATCAAATTGCTGACGTCTCCATCAAGGTATGGGGGTTGTCAAAAAAAACTTCGACGATCAAGTTACCTTCTGTCCCCTGACATTCCTCAGGATTACCACCGGTCGTTGCCCCTCGTCCAAGCTCCGCCGCGGTTACTCTACCGAGCTTACTAAGTAGCGACAACTTGGGAGTAGTGGTAGCCTTAGCTCGGATAACGCATGTCTTCGATAATGTCTGTACCGAGCTCCGGCGCAGAGGACCACTGAATTTACTTCGTAGCGATAGCTTGATGGAGGTCCTTACCCTAACAAGGTCAGCTTCTGTCATTGTATATTTTGCCCCCTTACAAATAGTTTTGCTTTGTATTTGAAAATTGTAGTTAGAAAAAAGTGGCTTATACAAGTTTCTTGAAAAATTAAGCCGATAGGTAAAATTAGGTGAGGTGGGGTGGGGTGGGGTGGGGTGTTAATCAAAATCTCAAGGGATAATTTCCAAATTCCCTCTTAAAAAGCTATATTCAAAAGTGCATTTTGGAAATTTCGGTAGGGCAATTGTGCCTATAGCCGTTAGTAGCTAGTGATTAGACATGTACACAAGCGTACCCTCCAACCTCTATTAACTGAGATTATATAAACAAGATATAATTTTTTTGTGGTGGTGGTGCAGGGTTCCATGCAAGAAACACGGTGGAGTAAGATTCACCATTAACGGAAGGGACTATTTTGAGCTCGTCTTGATTACCAATGTGGGAGCGGCTGGATCTATCCAATCTGTGTCGATCAAAGGCTCAGGGACCGAGTGGACGCCAATGTCACGGAATTGGGGAGCTAATTGGCAGTCGAATTTCTATCTTAACGGCCAATCTCTCTCATTTAGGGTGACTACCGATGATGGTGAAGTAAGAGTATTTCAAGACATTGTCCCATCTAATTGGGCATTTGGACAGACCTTCTCGAGCCTTCTTCAGTTCTAAAGCTAAAAGCTAAATGTAACTTTAAGGGATCCGGTTTTGGGGTTTCAGTGGCAGCGGCGTGCTTATTATTTTATTGAAAGCAACCCGCCAACTTTTGGGTTTTACGCTATTTGGCGTGAAGGAGGAAGAAAAATGCTGGTGTTGGTGATCGAAAGTTTGGGGCTTTGATCCATTAAAAATGGTGGCTCCATGTTTGATGGGAGATTATTTGAAATCATGTACTAAAAATTGTTGGATATCACATAATAAGAATTTGAGAAGGGTGCTTCAGTTCTGAGTTTATGCCTGCTCGCAATGTATAATACGCTTGCTTTCATCATTGTGAGATAAATATTCTTTTTATTATATATTACAAACACTTCAACTTGCATGTAATCATGTTTTTCGTCTATTTTTCTAAAAAAATATGTCTCTATCATGCAATGTTGATGTCCAATCGATTTGATTTTTGTCATCAATATGTTAAACAAAGAGTTATGCAATTATACAATTTTAATTATTATATCATTGAACCTGCAGTGAGTCCAAACTTTCCGTGACCCCCCTTGCCGCGCGCACACACACACACAAAAACTAACAGTTGTATAACTCAAAAAAAAGTGTTTTGAGACTCCGTTTGGAACTAGTTTTTTTTATCTTTTTGAGTGGCTTTTTTTAAGTTTATAAGCAAAAAAATAATTAGAATTGGCTTTTTTGTTTTTTTATTTTTGCTTATTTTTAGCTAAAGTAAAAAAAACAAAAAATTTTGACTTTTTTGATGGCAAGCTTAAAAAAAATTATTTTTTAAGTATTACCAAACGGAGCCTGAATTACTCTAAAAATCCAGGATTTATGGACTTAGCCTTCCCATGTTTTTACTTTAGTCTTTCTTTTTTCAATATCAACAAAACATTTTTTTTAATTTTATGTTGTTTTTTGTTTTTTCAATATGGAAGGAAAAAAATAAAAATCTTGTTCAAAAACTAGAAATATTCACTATAAATATAAAAAAAAATGGAACCAACCCAACGGGCATTGCAATCGCGCGGTTGGACTGTGCAACCCAACGGCCCAGAAGCTCAACCAGTAAATCCGAACCATTATGAACCATAGAGCCCAATCCTAGCGGGTTGGACTGACCAGCCCACTGGGTCCCCATAGTAATATATATGCAGTATTACTACTTTCGAGTCTTCACACAGATAACACAACCAGCGTGCCGCGCCGGGGTCAGATCTGACATCGGCACTGAGAATTCGTACGAGCGAGAGTACTGCAACCAGCGTTTGCTGGTAGCCGATGTGTTTGGATTCCATGGAAGAACCAAAGGTTCAAGATACGAATAATGATCCTCTGAGCACAGCCGAAAAACTCAATCCGATTTCTTCTTCTCCTTCTT
>BRYF01000021.1:1225000-1230000 GCA_030159135.1 Actinidia polygama
TAAGAGGTGGTCTTTTTTTCGTAGTGCTCATGGGCACGGATAATTATTAGTATATATATAAAGGAAGAAAGAAAGCTAAAGAGTTAATATATTTTCCAAGTCTAAACGCGGAAAATGAATGCAACTATGAAATTAAAAAAGCAATTATCTTACCATTGTCCCGAAGAGGAAACCAAAGAAGGTACTATTATGAATTTAGTCGCATAAAAATTAGGAAATTCAACTGCATACGAGGACTTACAACATTATTGTCAATAATCAGCCACCTTTATCCAAAGGTAAAACATTAATTTTTATACGCAAATTACATGATTTCGCTTGAGTTTTTTTTGACAAATACAAGACACATTTCATGTAAATGTCAATGATATCTCGTATGACACTATTATCAAGATTCTCCTTTCGATAATTTTAGCTTTTGACAATGTTAAAGCTTGAAGCAAAAATAACAAAAATACCCTCTCTCTCTCTCTCCTCTTTCCAAATTTATTTTCTGGGCTTGACTGGACTGTTATTCTCAGTTTCTCACCTTTTCTTGTTCGGAACTGGCTAGCTACTTGCCTGCAATCGATAAGAATAACCATAAATCGAGTAAGATATGAAAGCAAGTGAAGTAATAAGACAGCAAGCCCTGCCAATTGCCCTACTTTTTGTCATCTCTATATATCTTCCTGCCGCATTAACATAATTCAATGAAAAAGAGATTAAAAAAATGCGTACTAATACAAATTCAATCACATGAAAATGAAGAAATCCAATGAAAATAAGACTATTTACAAGAAACAACGTCTTTTCATCTATGTTCCTGCTGGAGCATCATGATTTCTTGCATAACTAGCATTCTCGACCTGTTTATAGTTAGGAAACACAAATAAATATGCTCCTCAAGCTCTTCCAGCTGCTCCAGAAAGCACACTTGATGGGTCCGAAACTCTCTCACCACCTCCATCAACACCTCGCTCCTCCCTTTTCTAACACACATATCGGCAATGGCTTTACTATCTTCTATCTCATCTTGCAGCCTCCTCACAAGTCGACTCATTGTGTCAAACTCGTTGATCAGTAAAAACACCCCCTTGGCTGCAACCTCGAGCTGTGAACCGAGCCTCTCAAGAACGCTCCCCTTTAGCCCTCTCGTGATAACCTTGACTCTCTTCTTGGCTAACCCTAGCAAACAAGCAAGCCATGGGGTTGCGAAAATCCCAACCACGCTATGAACCGCGAGGACTAGCAATGCAACGATTATTACGCTATAACTAACAACAAGACTAAACCCTAAAATCTTCTTAAAGAATCTCATCATCTTCGCTCTCCTCCTAACCCTCTTGAACTTCATCGTTAATCTGTGAAGCAAAAAGCCATGGCTATCGTGTATATCATGAAACTGTGTCGGGCTGATTATTAGGAGTGGGTTGTTTAGGGTTGCAAACGAGGCGAGCTCTTGGAATAGAGGATGGGATTGAGTATTTGTGGAGAGACTGATTACCCTATTGATTATCCGGTAATTGGCACGTGCTTGGTGGATGCTCCCTAGAAGCAATTCACACGTATTGCACGCTTCAAAGCTAGTTTTGAAGTAATCGATGAGGAGGTGGTGAAGATTGGCCCCTTCCATTGCTTCGGCTAGGGTTTCTTGCCTCGGTTCGAGCAGGTAATCGGAGAGATGGACACGAAAAGGAAGGGAATTCGACGATGAGGCCAGTTCGTGATGGTCAATACTTTTTCTTCCCAGCTGATTCTCAACTTTATCCAACATTTCTGTGTAGGATTTTGTCCTTAGGGCTTCTGAATACTCCTCATTGACACTTAACTTGTCGGCCAAGCAATCCACACAAGTTTTTTCACACCTATCTGCAAGTATAACAACAAAAAAAAATATCAAATATGAGGTGACGAAATTAATCAATTAATTATTACAATTCTCTTCTCTTTATAATTTGAATCAGATTGTGATAATAAGCAGAATCTGAAACAACAACATCAAGGAGAGAGAAGCTGAGGCATTTTTTTTGTTAATTCCATAAATTCATATATCAAAAACAAGAAAACTAATGAAATGGTTTGATTAAGATGGGGTTGGGAGAGAAAACAGAAAATAAAAATTCAAGAAATCCTATTGTTCTAGAATAGACCATGAAAGGTTTAATGGACCGAGAAAGATTTTTAATATTCAAATAAATGGTTCAAATATCTCACGTAAATAAATAAATCTGAACTAGTCATTTTAAATTATGAAAAAAAAATTATTTCAAAATTTGAAATTGTAGCAGTGCTGAATAAATTTACATAGAAAAAAATCAGTAGGGTGATTTTATGAGAGAGAGAGAGAGGAAATTGGACTAACCTGTTCTTGTGAAAGGCGATTTGAACTTGAAACAAGCCATAGATATTTCAGATCGTCGACCCAAGAGATGGCCCATGAATATGATTTTTTTATTTTTTTAAAAGTAGATTATGAAAGCGATCCAACTTAGAAACTGTTGCTCTAATTTATAGCATTCCAAGAGAGAGAGAAAAAGCTAATTAAAGAGGAAAACAACAAGAAGACAGTTGGAAATTAACACTCCTCACGCGATATCGACCCTCACACGTTTGTATTTTTAACGTGCAACTGCTTTTCAGAATTAGGAAATAAATGGAGTACTATTTTACCAGGATTTAATTTTGGGAAAAAAAATTATTACTATATGTTGCAAATTTTGATATTATAATCACACTGGAAAGTGTTTTGTGTTGAAATAAAAAGTCAACAAAATACCACATTGAAAAATCATGTATAATTTTTATGTTTTTATACGTATATCATTGCTTTTATTCCATTTGCAGTTATTGACGGATAATAACCACAATAATTAATATTATATGCTCACAAGAATTACCTAAAATTTTCATCGAAAAAGTATATTTATGAATCATACTTATCTATTTTAAGTCAGTGTAATATTTTTTTAACAATAATGTATTACACGGAATTTAATTCTATCATGCATCTATCTTTTTAGTTAATTTCTAGGATAAACATTCTAGGTAGGTAATAAGCACATTTTTTTTAATTACTTCAATTCATTAAGCATATTTTTTTTAGCAAAATAAATATTACACCGACTTTAAATCTATCAAACATTCCTATTTCTAGGTAAGATAAACATTCTAGCCTAGGTAGCTAGCATTTATGTAATAAGCGCGTTTTTTTTAATTACTTCCAATAATTGAGTATGTGTTTGGTGAAATTACACGTGTTTGGTGGAAATTTGTCTAATATCCACATAGTCAGGTAAATTACACTTTTTTATCCTACAGTTTACCAAAATCTCTCCTTGCACTCTTTGCTTCTGATTTTATCGCTTATCAACTTGGTCATTCTGTTCATATGTTGTTCAATTAAGTGCACGTGGCCTCTTTTCGTGAGACCATATCATGACCTTGTTTTGTTAGCGGATGAACTTAAGGGCCAAATAGAAACCTGACTTGAATTACAAGGGGATTTTATGAAACAATTGGAAATAAAAACTTTAAAGTTAAATTTTAGCAACTACAAGGAAAAATAGCAGTAGCAAAAGGGCGTGTATGGTTAGTTATTTACGCAAGAAACTAGTGAGAAGGCCACGCGTTGCAGTGAGAAATTAGAATTCGAAGAGTTTCCATATATATGTTAATGGATGAGAGTTATCCCTTGGAGTTCACGTTTGGAAGAGCCAAGCAAACCCGTGTGAACTTTCGGGAATTCAGGACGGGGCGGTCGTTGGAAACTTCACGTGATTTTACTCTCCAGTCACCACACATTTGACAATATGCATGTTTTGTTTTGTTTTGTGTTTATCAACACAGGCTAAGCATGTTGCAACTCCTTCCCCATAAAACATGGGATTCTTTGGGAGTGCTTATCACCGAGGCATTCCAAGACGTAAAACTGAACTTAAAAATGTTAAATAAACGATGCCCTGTGAAAATTTCTTAATGAATGGAGATATCACGTGTCACGGAGACGGTGCTAAGAAATAAACACTTTCACATAACAAACTTGCACATTTTTTCAAAAACATTAGTAGATCTCATCATCACTTGAAGCTAGAGGTGCAAATTGGGCCGGGTTGGGTTTACCCGACCCGCTACAGTACCGGGCTCAATTCGGCCACAGGTCGGGCTAAACCCAACCCGCTACAGTACCAGTCCGGGTTTAGCCCAGACCGTTAGTCCATGGCTCTGCCCAGACCGGCCCATTAACCCGGACTGCTACAGTAGCGGGTTGCTACAGTACCAGTTCGGGTTTAGCCCAGTCCGGGTTTGGCCGCCCGTTTTTTTTTTTTTTTTTTTTTTAAGTTTACATTTTTTTTTATAAAACAAACCATAACAAAGCAACATACATGTTGGAACTTCATTTATTAATTTTTTTATCAAATTACAAGGATTGAAAATTAAAACAATCAAAAATTAAACAAAAAAATAAATATTGAGATTTGCATCACTATAATTAAGTACATCCCAACTATGTTGGCACCCACTTAACCATCATTCATTTGCATTACTCATTCTTTCATTACAAAATATAATGTAATTTTTTTTAAAAAATTGACTAATTATTATCTTCGGTTGCTTCATCGTCATCCGCTAAATCCATATTGTTGAAAGGATCAAGGACATAGTTCTCTTCTGTAACTTCGTGTTGAATTCTGTACTTTGCATCATCCCAATCTTTAATACAAATTTGACACTCTAGTATCTCTGAACTTAACGAGCTTCTTCTTTCTTCCAAATGTAAAAGGTTGTTCCGCAGCGGCCGTGTATATCGCCAAACCTTCTCTTATTCTAACATTGGAATAAGAGAAATTACTCATCCCCCCACCTTCAGACAAGTTTATTTGTGATTGTGATGCACCTACATTACTAGCATTTTTAGCAAAACATTTAATAGCATGTCTCTTTAGGTGGTTAGTGCCATTGCCCGAGCCTAATAATATTTTTTCACAATATTTACAACTAGCTTTAGTAACTTCTTTTCC
>BRYF01000021.1:1257500-1260000 GCA_030159135.1 Actinidia polygama
TTCTACCCAAATAGAATTTTTACAATTAATTCTTTTTAAAAAAATAAAAAATTATTTCGTTTTATTATTGGGACAATCGTCACCACAAGTTTGCGTGGCTGAAATTTGAGTCCTCCACTAGCTTATTTTGAGAAATCTTAGTTTATTATAAAACTGTCCATTAATTTATTTGGAAATTTCCAAAAAAAAAAAGGAATTTAGTTGGATTTATTAATTTTCCTTTTTTAGTCCAAAAAAAATAATTATTAATTTGTCTTAATAACCCAACTTATGGTAAAAATAATATTTGTGAAAATATTGTTTGATATTACACTTTAGATACAACAATTATATATGCTATATGAATATTTAATGATGTGGTCCGTGACGTATGAGATATTAGGCAAGTGTAATTAGGGACGAATCCAAGATTCTTATTATGGGAGGCAAAAGCATAATTAAATAAAAAATAAAAAAATTGGGGTATAATCTATATAATTTTTGAATTATATTAAAATTCATAGTATAATTAGAGAATTTTTTTAAACTTTTGGGGGTGCGACCCCCCCCCCCCCCCCCCCAGATTCATCCTTGAGTGTAATGCACAAATATGCTCACGATATTATTACTCTTTCTAAGAAACCATATTGTGTTTTTCAATATAAAGATACTAACACTTTTTATACGAGTTCGGATCCTCTAAAATGATTTTGGGTAGACTGTTCTTGAAGTGTGACAAAACAATATCGTTTTATGGTTAATTAAAACAATGTTATTTTAGTCATGTATTGCTTGAACAACGTCGCTTTATCGCACTTCATGAATACTCTACCAAAAATCACTGTAGAGGATTCGAACTCCTTTGATACCATTATTTGAATTTTTTTCACAAAATATAAATTACACTTTGAATTAGATAAAATCAAGGGTAGAGTCGAATGATGTGATTCCTAGATGCTAAGCCATTCCAAGGCAACATCCCCTGTTACCATCCGAACTTTTATACTATAGTTTTAATGGGGTGATGGAGCCATTAACTAATAAAATAAAAATAAATAAAAAATCAAGTGGACACTATTATATTATGTACTACGGAGCCATGAACAAATAAAATAGGAAAGAAGAAATTCAAATGGACATTATTATATACTAAATATAAAAGTCGGCGGTCATGATAATTTTGTTTTTCTTTCTCTAAGCAGAGACAACCTTAATGAATGGGGAGGGGTTATCAAGGATTGGTATTTGTAATCAGGCGTGGAAGTTTAGAACCAAAACATTCTCTATAATGGGGCCAATAATATAGAAAAAAACTTTTCGTGCCATGAACGAGAAATTCTAAAACCGGGGGGACTTTGGATGTGATTTGAATAGAAAAGAGGTAAATCTTTCCTTTTCTTTTTATTTACAAATCTTTTTAGGCTTAGTTTCTCACACCCACCCAAATTATTGTCTTTTATCACTTTTATCTATTTTTTAAAAAGTAAATTATTTTAACCCCATCTCATTAATTATTTAATTGTCTCACTTATACCCCTTTTATTACTTATCATGTGAAATAATAATGAAAATCGACCACATGTTGTCAATGTGCTTCCATTATATGCTTTTATATTCAAATTATTTTTATTTTTATGCGAAATATAAGTCAATGCTCTATATAAATGCTTATTAATAAGGGTAAGAGTTATATTTGTTTTCAAAAAGGCTACATAAGCCTGTATATGGAGTATTGACTTATTTATCACAAAAACTAATAGTATTTTGAATATAAAGACATTTAATTGAAGTATGTGAACAATACGTGATCAATTTTTATTATTATTTTAAATAGAATAATAATGAAAGGGGTATAAGTGATATAATTAAATAGTTAAGGGGGTTAATATAATTTATTTTTTAGATAAGGGGGATAAAAATGACAGAAAAAGATAGTTTGGGGATGTTGAGAAATTAAGCCTATCTTTTTATATATTCAAGATTCAAGTCGGGATCACCTAACAAGAACTGCGAATCACATGTGGGCTCTCGTTACATTTAGTGGGCCAAAACCCAAGCTCACCCACTACAAACAGGCCAAGATCCAACTTCATTTAACCCATTAAATGGGTAAAAGTGAGTCCAATCCACCGAACCCAATATCTCGGCATTTAGAACTCGGCCTTTCCCCAAATCTCTCCCCACTCTCCGGCCACTGTTGCTGCGCCGGCCAAGACGATTAAGTTGATACTTCCTTTCTCTCTCCTCCTTCTCTCACTCTCTATCCTCTCGTTCTCTTTCTTAGCCGTCAAACCCTTGAATTTCCATTGAATCTACGATACTTTTGTGATAAATGGACGTTGATTTTTCCATTTGTTTGTTATGTTGGAATTCTTAGTTAATTAGTTTTGATTTTTTTCCCTTTGATTTCACTTTTCCTTAAGAATCTGCAACTGGGTTTATACGTTGGTTAAATTCGAGATTTGTGGGGTTTATAGTTTGCTTCCTTTTTTTGGTAGGATCACAATGTTTTATGCATAGA
>BRYF01000021.1:1317500-1320000 GCA_030159135.1 Actinidia polygama
ATTTTTCGGCAGCCTCACTACAGCTTCAGTACTGTTTCTAAAAACAATCAAAACATACACAAAGTACAACACAATTGAACAAGAAGAAACCGAAGAAGAAAAAGAGAGTTTCATGATAATGGAATAAACCTAAAACGTTTTTGTTCCTACTCCACCATTATTATATATAGAAGTGATCTTTTTTGTTATTTAATTCACAATTATGGAAGAATATCTATTATTTTGGAAAGTTAGGTCTTAGGGTCATATTTTAAAGTCTATAATGGTGGGTATGGCTATCTTTTTTTTTTTTTTTAAATGCGATTGGAATAGAGAAGAAAATTAAGGAATTAAAAGTTAAAATCTCACCGTGCTGTGAAATAAAATGGTTATAAATCACTTAAGCCTTTTTCTTTTTAAGGGCCAGACATCTTTTATATATAATCGTGTAGAATGCTAAACAATACTTAGAAAGAGTGTAACTTCATTTTAGTGGGGTATCGATCACACCCATAATGAATTTGATTCATATACTTGATTTTTTGGATACTTTTTTTGGGCACGTATACGGTTTGTATTAATTTATTGGTAAAGCCAATGGTGTTATGACATCTGGAAAATTGGATTTTCTTTAACAAAGAGTTGTTCATAACTTCATATAAGTGCATGAATTTTAAAATTAAAAAAAAATTGTTATTCCATGTACCGGTGAGTTTCTGTTTCTATAATTAGTTTTTAAGAACACTGTAAAAATGTTTCTTACACTAAAAAAAACTATTATTTTCATATTTTAGTTATTTTTTAGGAAAAATGAGTTGTTGCAGAAAAACTTTTTAAAAAAATTTTGAAAAATCCGTCAACCAAACAAGTTAATTTCCTGTGATTTTTAAAATATAAAAAAAGAAAAAAGAAAACAAAAAACTAAAAACTAAAAACTAAAAATTAGAGTATATTTTTTCCCTTATCTATTAAAGGGAAAACACACACAATGCACATGTGAAATTCATGTACACTATCAGGAGAGTAATGTTTATATTTATCTAAATTAGGAAACTTGCCAAATGGCTAGTGAAGTTGGTTCAGAAATGTTGATTTAGGGCAAAAGGCCAACCCTTCATGCAGGTTGGTGGGCTACCCTCAACCAAATGGCTAGTGAAGTTGGCTCAGAAATGTTGATTTAGGGCAAAAGGCCAACCCTTCATGCAGGTTGTTGGGCTACCCTCAACACACACACACACACACACACACACACACACACATATATATATATATATATATGCCCAAAAATCCAATTGATTATATTAATGGAAAATTTATTGGGAAGGTTATTTTAATAAAACAGATTAATTGAGGCTCTATTGTCTTCTTTAGTTCAAAACATGGTTCAGTAAACAACCTAAATCTATTTTATTTTATTCTGATGAAGCTAATGCGTAGCTATAATTTCTCACCAACAATATTAACACGTGACGGATGAGAAAATGCTACCCCAATATAATTTATATATCTAGTATTACATATCATTATTTAATTAATTAATATCAAGGAACAAGCGTGACAGATGAAAAAACTTTTCTGCTTGTGGTTCCATGTCTATGTCTGCTTAATTAAACCATTATTATATGCTACAATAATAATAATAATAATAATAATAATAATAGCATAAAACCATTATTTTATAATTTCCCAACCAACTTCTAATAAATCCACGCATGGACACTGCACCCAACTCTCACAACAGGGGTTTCATTTTCATGTTTTAATGATCCAATTCCAAACCTAATGTGTCACTTCTTTCTTCTAGAGCAAATCTAATGGGAGATATCATCCTGCCAAAATAAGATCTCAAAAGTCAATAAATCCATTTAAATGGAAGTTCTATCCTGAGTTCTATTTATAGCATATTTGCTTAGATTTTCTATTTATTAGCACATCTGCTAAGAGGTCCTATTTATAGCACATCTTCATTGGAGCATTTTTTTTTCTTTCAAAAGAGGTATAAGAATACTATTGGAGATACTAAAGTGAAAAATAGAACCTCATTTTCCAACCTCCCGTTAGAGTTGCTCTTATGAGTTTATTTCTAGCATCTACTACATAATAAAATATCGTTCTCTTCTAGCTATTTTCTAATAATTATTTAGCCAAAAAAATAAATAAATGAGCAATGATAGGTACACACCCAAAAATGGGTGTGTACAAGACACACCCACTTTTTGTATCTCACAAACACAGTGGGGCCCCGCCCTAATTAGGGTTTTTAGAAAACCCTAATTAGGGCGGGTCCCACTTTATTTGTGAGATACATTTTTGTGTGTGTCTTGTACACACCCAAAAATGGGTGTGTACCTATCATTAGAAAACCCTAATTAGGGCGGGTCCCACTTTATTTGTGAGATACATTTTTTTGTGTGTCTTGTACACACCCAAAAATGGGTGTGTACCTATCATTTTTCTTTATGTATAGATAGAAAATATTTCAATAAAAAACACACACCATGAAATAGCGATGAGTGATATA
>BRYF01000021.1:1335000-1337500 GCA_030159135.1 Actinidia polygama
TAACCTTTTTCAAATTAAGTTATGGTATCTAATATCTATGGTGAAGATTGCTTGAGATAATTACTCTTATCAAAAAAAAACGAAATTATAAAAAGTTCATTGGCCCCTAAATTTTACAATTGAGTCAAAGCCCTTTTAATTTAAGATTAAATGATTTTTGTAGACAATTGTCCTTACATTTTCTGACTCGTAATATAAGTTATAAACTTATCAATGTTATTGCCGCCACGACTACTACCATCATTGCCAAAAAGATACACGGCAAAATAATTTTACTATTTATGTTTCTAAACAATAAATATTTTATTTGTAAAGTGTTATTATTTTTCACCACCACCCCTCTACTGTCACCATACAAAACAGATAAAATTTACTATTTTTACTGTGTCAATTGTTAAAAGTGGTGGCCACACTTAGCAATATAGTTGAGTTGGTGGGGGTGTATTGAGAGAATGGAGAGTATTATAAAAAGATAATGGGGTATTTTCATTCAATTTGAGCCAAATAAAAATTTTACATTATAATTTGTTTCGTGAACTAATTGTTTTAGAAATTGTGTAGGATGAACCTTGGCCAAAGTCCTTTTTTCTTTTTCTTTTTTATAACCGATGTATTGGGATAAAATATATTTTTCTTAATTTTGTCTTTAATTAAAAAAATTTGTTATTTTTTTTTAAAAATATTTCAATACATCTCGATTACATAAATGGAAAAAGTAAAAAAAAATGTTATTTAAAATAAAGCCCCGTGTTTGCTTATGACAAAATAAATGATAGAATAAGACTTTGAAATTAGTATTGTTACTATGGACGTTGAGCCGTTGGATAGAAGAAGCAATATAATATTGAGATTAGACTTGCCCCAAAAAATATTGAGATTAGGGTGTGTTTCAATGTCAATATTAGTAAGGGGCTTAGAGAATTTCGAGCCCCAATAAAAACTTCTACTTGATTGTTAAATATTTGGGCTATACAATACAGTTTAAGTATTTGGACCCTAAAGTGATAATCTAAATTGTTCATATTATAGATTTTACTGAGAAGTTTAATAATATAAAAAATCATGTTGATCGGATGTAAATCAATAGTCGGTTAATATTAATTTATATCAAGATAAATTAATTTAATTTTGTACGTCACACTCATTTTTTAAGTTCCAAAAAAGTACTAAACGGTAAATAATCTTTATTTGTTCAATATAATTTTGTACAATATTAATTTTCACAATAATTTTATAATATGAACGATTTAGATAATCAAATTAGCCAGAATGCTTGGATTACACTAAAGAGTTGAATTTCAAAATTGGCATGAGTGATAGTCGCCTGGTTATTAGAAGCCTCATTGAACTTTTAGTCTCGGGCACACCTCTCATCCACGTATTATCAATTCATGTGTTGGGTCAATCCATACGGGACTTTAAAATAGATATCCGATTATGAACAGTAAAATTGGTTCATATTAATTGGTCAAGTGGGCTGAATACCGAGTAATCAGAAGAAAAAACACACACGAAAGGGTTGATTGAAATATAGTAGTAATGATTGTTGAGTTCAACCCACTATTGGGCCCGATACCAGTAGTTAAGCCTAAGTCCAAATCCAAAATGTATCATAACCTAATTTTTTCTATAAATAAAATAGGAGAGAGATAGAGAAAGTGTGTAGAGGAGAGAGAGAGGGGGTTGTGAGGCTGATAGAGGAGAGGGAAGGGAGATTTTGTGTGTGAGAGTGAGTTGAGAGAGTAGATCTCCTCCTTTTGTAATCCCCTCGTTCGATTAGTAGATTATTTATTTATTTTCGTAGACGTAGACATCATTGGCTGAACCACATAAATCTCTATTGTCTTGTGTGTGTGATCGATGATTCGTTTTGAGCACAACAATTATTATCAAAGCACATATTGAGTTTCGGACCTCTGCAAAAGTGCCTTAAATCAAAATCTGATAGCACCATTGTGTTCGTATTCTCGAGAAGAAATTCCTAAAGTCAACTCTGTCGCCAAAAGCCTACGAACCTTCCCTCACGCACCACCACGCCTTCGGCGCGTGAGATCCAGTCGCAGGCACGCACTACACGCGCTATAGGGGAAGACGTCAAGTGTTTCCACACGCCACGCGCCCCCGCTGCTGAGTTGAGCTGAGTGCTAAATCGGTCTGAACAGTTGACCAGCTGACCAAGACGTTTGATCCTCTTATTTTGGGATTGGTTCCTAGAGTGTCTGATACCTACAGTTTGGTCCTTAGAGTTTCTAATAATTATAGTTTAATCTATAGAATTTCTAATAATTATATATTAGTCCCCATATTTTTTAATAATTATAGATTAGTCCATAGAGTTATTGATAATTACATATTGTTCCCTATATTTTATGATAATTATAGATTGGTTCATATAGTTCCTAAAAATTATAATTTAATCCCTAAAATTTTGAATATTTACAATTTGGTCTTAAATTTTTTAATTTTGACAATTTAACCCTTCTGATATTTCTCAACATTC
>BRYF01000021.1:1390000-1397500 GCA_030159135.1 Actinidia polygama
TTAATTTTCGATTCCTATAGTCAAACACAAATTGAAAAAGTTAAAAAAATCCAAAAAATACACTAAAAACGAGAATAATCCAAAAAAAAAAATTATTTAGCAACATTTTTAATTTGTATGGAAAACATTGTAAAGATACTTACCAAAAATAATATTTTTTATATCTACAAATAAAAAGTGAATCATGGTCTTATGAATTCTAATCAAAAATTAAAAATTTATTTATATTTTTTTTGATATGTTAAAAGTTAACTACATTTTTCATGTAAAATAACGTAGTTTTAGTGTAATAGACATCTCTATTATATTAAATGTAATGAAGAGAATCAGATAAATATATAGATAATATTGAAAGTATTATCTTTTAATTTGATTTCGCGTGCATTAAATGCAATTTTCTCCGGTAATAGAGACACGTGGCGATTATTTATCAGCAAACGTGTTAGGCGAATTGTCTTGCGGCTCTTGACCCTTTACCCTGCTGCAAGTGAAGAAAATAAAAAAATGGGTGAAATACAAAGATCACTATGATGTTCTTGATTAATATACAAAGTATTCTGATATTTGACAAAATTATAATAATTTTTTTTAAGGTTTGCCTTTAATACAGATGTCCCGATATTTGAGAAATTACACTTATCTCCCTTATTTTTTAAAATTTATAACAGATTCCCCCTATCGTCAATCGTTCATTAGCAAGATTAACTGTCCATCTATGACGTCAGCTGAATAGTGGTTGAAATACTATATATGTTATTCTTTTTGACAAAGTTATTATATACCCCACAAGAATGTTAATTTAATGACCAAAATTTAATAGTATTTTAGACATAAGATCATTTTATTTAAGTACATAGATAACACGTGATCGATTTTTATCACTATTTCAAACAAATTAATAATAAAATGGTGTAAGTAATCGGTCAACGTGATATGGTTCAATATAATTTATTTTTTGATCATTTAATTAATATTTTTGTGGGGTATATAATAACTTGTCAAAAAGAATAACATATATGACATTCCAACCACTATTCAGCTGACGTCGTGAATAGGCAGTCAATCTTGCTAACGAACGATTGACGTCAGGGGTGCTTTGCATATTAACCTAGAACCTCAGGGGTGGTCAGTGTATTTCACCTGACGATAGGGGAATCTGTTATAAGTTTTAAAAAGTGAGAGAGGTCAGTATAATTTTTCAAATGTCAGGAATATCTGTATTCAAGGCAAACCTCAGGGGACATCATTGTAATTTACCCTAAAAAATCTGTGACATTTATGGCCAATGTTTACTAATCTTTTTGTATACTAATTTATGCGCTTATCCTCTTGTTATTCGTCCATTCTATTTCCCAATGCATTACGTACAAGCACGTGTAACTTGCACTGCAAAGGACTTGTTTTCCCACGAACCTCACTATTCCGGCCTCTTTAAATAATATGAATGGTTTGAGCACATGGATGTGTCATAACGTATGCTTGTATATTGACTTTCTTATATCAAATTGCACTAACAACGAGTGTTAGATGATGTGTGAAAAAATAAAAAATGAATTAATTTTTAATATATGTTGACGGACTCATCACTGGCAAACTTGAACTTTTAAGTAAAATATGAGTTATAATCAATAATATTGGGCCAATGTGATATGATTTTAGATTTTTGCAATTTCTCCAAAACTCTAAGTGCTCGCGGGGGCGGACTCCTTTGAGACAATTTGCTTTCCAACAGCTAAAATAGCCTAGTGATTTGAAACTTTCTAAATATTATCAATTTTTGAATTGTGTTAATTCATACCAAGATTTGCATAGGCTTTCATAGTAGCTTACCATTAGTGAACAATGGACTGATCATCCGAATTAATCGGTCACTTGGCCAGTAATCGAGAGTAATAAGAGGATAGGATTGTCGTTGTTGGTGCTACCAACAACCTTCTTTTTTATTTATTATTTTCTTATTGATAAAAAAATGTTACCTGTTAGGAAAAAAAAATTCTTATGTCAACAATGTTATGGTACTTACCTATTGTACTGCGACACAAATTTGAATATTCTTAGTCCTATTAGGGTAGAGAAACATTGTGTGTAAGGAGATAAGATACAACTATAAATTTTGGCTTTATTAGGGCGGGCGTCACTAACGGGTTACCACTATGAAGCAAGTTCGATGGTTTGCGCCGGAGCTCGGTCAAGACACCTCCGAACATACGTGTTGTCCGAGTTAAGACCACTATTACTCCTGAGCTATCGCTATTTAATAAGCTCGGTGGAATAACCGCACCGGAGTTTGGACGGTCGACGGCGATCCCGAAGCATGTCAGGAGACAAAAGATAACTTGCACGGCTAAACTTCTTCTGACAGACCCTATGCCCAGAACAAGACGTCGGCAACATAATAACATAATATCATCCAGGCCTTAGGAGCGTGTCTGGGTTAGCCACCTACTCACTGACACAGAGGTCGGCGCGTACGAACACGCGCGAAGCTGCAGTGTGTTCAGTGACAAGACAATTAGTGCGTCAAGGCATGTGCCGAGCTATGCCATATAAATTCAGTTTTTATCTCTTTGAAAGGTACGCGAACTTTGGCTTAGATACACACTCTCTCTCTCCATATATTTTTCGGTCATCTTACTTGATTGTCGGAGAGTCATTTTTCAAAAGCAACTTCGGCATCCGTTCTTACTGTTTCTGTGTCGCAGCTAATACAACTTGTACCGCCGCAGGACCACCGCAGATATCTATCCTCGATTTCTTTTCTCTCATTTCGTGAACTCCCTCCCCACACTACGATTTTAAAATCTTGATCAAGAAAAAATTTTAAGATTCAAAATAAATAATTCAAAATTTACTTGAATGCGTGGATCCACATAATCAAGTGAATTTAAAATATTTATTTTAAATTTTGAAAAAAAATTAGTTCCAAATTCTTAAATTTTAACAACTGTTTAGGGTAGGTTTAGCATGCACCCACCAGGATCTTTAATTAATATTGGCGCACTCTTATTCTATTGCATAATGCATATCCGTTGCAAAATATATTTCGACCCAAAAGAAGTTTTAAAGGTTTCAAGGCATCTTTAGCATAGTAAAGATCCAACTTTTAAAGCAGATGTTTTTTTTATAGCATTCGCGTTTCAAAGGTGATAGATAGCATTTAGAAAAGAATGCTGGCACGACGCTCAATCGAAGCGCACTTCGTTTGTAACAATATGCTTTTGGTACGTACTAGTAGTCGTAAATCAGCCTATTTGGAGTCGTCTTTCTTCAAAGGCAATGGATTTTGATTCGATGTTCGAAACAGGAGAATGAAAGTTCTTGCTGATAGAACCTTTTCATTTATTACAAAATGAGAAAAATTTGTGACGTCTTATTTTACTATAGTCACTAAATGAAAGATTTCATCAATCCATCCTAGTAATTATTACGAGGGGTACCCTTGTCTCTTCAAATATCACTTGTGTAATTCTAAATGTTCATCATTCTTGTAAAAAATTAGATTCAACGGCCATTGATAATCTTTTATGATCACTAGCATTTGTCGTGAAAAAATGAACAACAAACTACGATATTAAAATTAGATCAAGTACCGATTTATAAATTTAACTGCTCGAATGATCATATCATTGAACCTCGAAGGGCCCTCCATTCTAAAAGTCCTTATTTCCCAAACATGAAAAGATTGAAAACCTCTACACACCTATGCGCTTCTTTCAAAACCCACTTTAATTAGCACCGACCTTTGATTAAATTACGAGCACTTCTTGCTAAAATAGAATCGGAGTCATCCAATCGTGTCATATATACAACACAAATATATAAAATATGGCATTCTAGCTCATACGGGGTATATAACTTCGACTCGTTTGGCAATGAAAAGAAAAAGTAAACATTTGTGGGTGATGCATGACAAGGGCTACAAGGTGGAGTCTAATCAATATAGTAGAAAAGTCGGTCTTCAGACACTGTTAACATCAATATTTGTACACATAAGAATAAAAATCTCTCGCTAGGAGACCTATACTCTCTATGTCAGAGAGTTTGTATACTTGTATGTGTAGGTATTTGTGTAAATAGCAATTTTCAAATCTTTATTCTGTGTTTGGGTTAAAGATTGGTAAAAAATATTATGCAATAAAATGAGTGATGGAGCGGAGAAGCTTTTGATCTCGTATCATTTAATTTTTCTAATTCATGATTCAAACACGCCTTCAAGTGGTGTTAATTATTGTCACACAAACATTTATATTGGATCATTTCCACCTTTATTACGTGTATTTTGTTTTATCTATGAAATAATATACAAATGAATGGTGTTAAAAATACTTTATACTTTTCTTTTTATTAAGATGAATTGTGAATCCTAAACATCACTCTCCATGTGGACCTCGCAACAGATATGAGTGTAATGTAAAATATGAACTATTTTATAAAGTATCTATATCCTTGTAGTATGTCAATGGAGTGGTAGTATTTTCTTCATTTTATTTTTATTTTCATCCCCTAATTAATTTTCGTTGTGTTGTATCCTGCCATGGCCTGAACTTGTCTAGCACAATGATTGGATCAATGCTCCCAAACTAAGCAACATCTATAGATTCTGTTGTGCTCAAAACAAATTACTGATCACACACACGATAATAGAGATTTACGTAGTTTAGCCAATGATACCTACGTCTATAGAGAGAAATAAATAATTCACTCACTCAACTCTCAGCCTCTCTCTCATAATCTTTTGCCTCTCTTCTTTTTCTCTCTCTATTCTCAGCCAGCCCACACACTCCCACACTCCCATTGTCTCTCGTCTATTCTATTTATATAGAAAATTAGGCCATGATACATTTTGGTTTTGGGCTTAACTACTAGGCTTGGGCTCAATAGTGGTTTGGATTCAATAATCTCTCTCCAGTCCACTGGAAGGTAATTCGATGTCTTCAAGTTGTCCATCTTGACAACTTCTGATCCAGCTCTCCCATAAGATCTACAAGAAGCATCTGATATACTTTGCCCTTATCAACGAGCTACTCCACTTCTCACCGAAGTGTATGCACTTCCACACCGAAGTACCCGCACCTTCTCACTGAGGTACCCTACCCCACGCTACCCCACCCCACCGGGGTACATCGCAAAGTACATCACTTTGCGAGTTGTCGTGCCTACATCTCTTGTCCCCTGTGCACACAACTGGAGAGATCCTATTATTTTGTGCACACATCTCCCATATGAGATTCCTAGATGAGATTCCTAGTACTTTCTTTTGGTTTAGAGGTTTTTTAATTTAATAGGAATATTGTTGCATGCCATTTTTCTACCCTGAATACCATAAAATACTTGCAATTTATTTATACATTTTTTTTGTGTGTGCTGTTGTATCAGGAAAGGGACTTTAATAGTATAAAACTCAGCCGCTGTTCAAGGGCTAGAGCCCTTAGGGCGTGTTTGATAAGTGTGGTTAAGGGAGAGATTGGATTATGAGTCCGGTGGGATTGGTAATTCGGTGTTTGGTTTCTGCCCAAATGGCCGAACTAATAGTCCGGTCGGACTATTAATACCCCCAAATGGTCGTATTGTTAATACCACGGGGGACATGGTATTAACAATACCACCCTACTCCGTGGGTCCAAATTGACCAAATTACCTTTGATATGTGTATAATTGAAGGGTAATTATAAAAAATTGTGTTCAAATTCTATTTAATTAAGGTCAAATTGATCAAATTACTCTTCATATTTAACAATCCCGCTGTTTAATCTCGTACAAATCAAACAAGGGGTTGGACTATCCCACCTCATTACTAATCTCTACTCATTATCAATCACAATCTTAATCTCACCTCATTACTAATCCACTCAATCTTATTACACTTATCCAGCGGGGCTTAAAAAGTGATCCCAATCCAAACAGGGCACAGAACCCAGAAATTGAGAAAGCTGGCCCAACTGAGTTCACAAATCCCACTTGGACTTTGGGAAACAATGCAATGTATGAAAAGATTAGCCCACAAGTTTATTGGAATTTTTTCCGCACCGTGATCCCAACATAAACATCCACAAATCCACAATAAACAAGCATATGCATAGAAAAAGAGAAATACCAAAATTTACGTAATTTAACCGGAGAGATAAATTCATTAAATACTTATTTATGAATTATTTTCTCAACAAAATTTACAAAATTAACGGTTCTTATCTAACCACACATTACCACTTACGACACGAGGCCCACCCAAATTCCACTATAAATGCTCTTACTCTTGCACTTTATTGAATAGCCATTTCCCTCTTCATCTCATTTTTAGAAACTTTGCCCAATTTAGACCATGTGCATTGTTATAAAAATGATAGAGCCCCCACATAAATTGTCCTCCAATGTATGAAGTTGTCTCGTTAATGCTTTCCCTTTTATATGAAATTATTAAGCAGCACTGTTTGTCAACAGTGGGTAGGGGGCCCTTTTTTTGTCTACTTTAAACTCAACCACAAAATTCGTAATTCACTGTTAGTAATATCCTTTTTTGTTTGTTGGAGGGTGTCCACATGTTCAAAATATTGTCCTCTCTCTCAGAGCAAATTCTAATGGAGATAGATCTCTCTCTCTTTCTCTATCTCACCCAGGTTTAGAAGAGATAGTTGGTAATTTGGTATATTGATTTAGCCTTTTTTTTATCATTGACTCTCGTGATTCAAACTTGCACTATAATAATGAAAATATGTTGTATTTATCGTTATATCAGTTGGACAACCACACAAATTGTATTTGAATTAATAATTCGAGGAGGGATTTATCGCACAACCCAAGCCCACATAGCCCAATTATGGTATATTTTTTTACCTTTTTGTCCTTGCAATTACTTATGTAAAGTCCATTCAGAATCTAGAAAAGAAAAAAAATTAACATTTGGGGAGGGATCTTTTTTTTTATAATGCGTTTCCATCATTTGTCTTCTATAATTTTTTAATTAAAATAATTTATACAAATAATCACGGACTTTATTTCAAACGAGATAGGTCTCTATTTTTTTTTTTGTAGAGTATTGAAGCAGATAAATTATTTTTGATTAATGAATTAAAAGTGGATTATAAGACAACATTTATTGAAGGTGGGGCAAAAGGTTGCTTTTGCAAACTTTTTGAATGCTTCCAATATTGCAACCAAAAAAAGGTAACAAGAAAAAGAAAAACGGTATTGAATTGGGTTTCATAAATTTAAATGGAACTCATTCTGTTAATTTATTTATAACAAATTTTCTGATTATAAAATATGTGTCATATTCTAATTGGACAAGCAAATGACAAATCAACTCTATTCTACAAAGCCACATTCTAATTGGTTGGTTGAGTTGATGTTGTGGTATAAAACTGAGAACAGTAACCAACAGTCAGAATTGATTTTCATCATCGGTACTAAACCTCGGCAACAACTCGGACAATCTACGCAGATGAACAACAACAAAACAACCGAGGCGAGGCTCTCAAAATCCTTCTGGCGTGGGAATCAGAC
>BRYF01000021.1:1440000-1442500 GCA_030159135.1 Actinidia polygama
CCTCATCTTTCTTTTATTTTTCTGTAAGGAGGGGATTGATAAAATTTTGCTCATAAACTATTTTAATAGGTGATGGTGATTAGCCACCCAATCTCGATGGATAGCTTACCTTCCATTAGTTCTCTCTGTTGATAATGTGGATAGATTTACACACACACACACACACACACACATATAAATATATATATGTATATACATGCGTTTAATTAAATAATAACTATATAGACACCTCACTTGACATTTTTTTAGATAGTTCATTTTCACACTTTTTTTACAACAAAATGAAAATGTGTTAATATTGAGTCCTACATTTTCGTATACGACTCAATAAAATAAAAATAATACATGGACTGTTTCATGAATAAAAATATGTAATACTGAGTCATACATTTTCGTATACGGCTCAATAAAATGAAAATCATATGTAGAGGTTTTGGAAATATAAAAATGTGCAACGGTGAGTCGGCGACTCCTATTTTTTTGATGACCAATTTTAAATAGATTAAAATTATTATTATCGTGTTGGTCTTGAATCATTAAATAATTTTGTATTATATTGATGTCTCCACTCACCATGATAAAGTCCCATATCACAGGGTAAAACTAGGAAAAGACTCACACTAGAAAAATGACGTGTTTATATCTCGCAAAATATTGACTGTTCATAATAAAGACAATAGGAGCATGTGTATTGACTTATATACTCACATGTGATGGATCCCATAAAAATATTGATAATACCATATGTAAATATGCATTGTTTAATGCACTATTTTTCAATACAGCTCTTAACGTAATGATCACGCCTTTTTATAAATTGATGTGGAAATTGTTGATAAATTGAGTATCCCATTAACATTTAAAAACTACGAGTTCACTATAAATGTTGATCATGCAATTCGGGTGTGTAGCATTGTCAATGTCTCGGTGGGCCACGGGCAATGGCATGAGAGTTAGGAAATAGGAACTGAGATGCCTTGTGATGAAGCATAATAGCCATAATTAAGTCTCAGTTCCAAAGGATTGCAGTTGCGTGAAGTTTCCTTTTTTTGTTATCGGTATTCGTAGTCATGGAATTTGTTCTCTTTCCTAAAAAAAATATGGAATTTGTTAATGATAGCTCTACTCACGTTGTCTCTCATGGCATATAAAAAATAAGTGTCATTGCAAAAAATAAATTTGTTCACTCACTTAGTTAGTAATGAAAATTATTGTTTTAATCAATGCTTCAATCATACAGTTCAAAATTCTTGAAAACTATTTCCATAGCTTGAAAAGAAAATATGTCAGAAAAAGGAAAAAACACCAAAAAAAGAGAAAATAAACGAGGGAATACCCAAGGAATAAAATTTTCTTTTGTTTCCATCGAACGAAATGTTTTCATTTCTTAAGAGACCGAAGCGAAATATTAGTGGAATAACAAAACACTATTATTACGATTAAAACAGCTGCAATATAGAAAAATACACCAAAACACAACGATATATACCTAAACAATAAGTTGTATTAACCCGTTTTTTTTTATTTATAAATGATGTACATTTTTATACGAAATATTGTATTTTATTATTTTAATATTTATCACTTTTGAAATATTTTCAAAATATTTTTGAAACGTTTCCGTTTCTTAGCCAACCGAAACGACCCCTCAAAACGAAATTTTGATCCTGGGCATACCTTTTATGTGTGCTTCGATGCACATAATTTCGTTTATTTGTAATTCAATCAAGTTATACCAGACTCTATCTCACTGGAAGAGTAATATAATTATGGGGAATCTCACGACAGTAGAAAGGTGTGATAAATATACTAATTCAGTGGTTGAACATAAAATAAACTCATAACAAATATAGTTTCCAAAATAATATTGTAAGTGGCCAAATCATTTGGACCAGATTTCGGGCAAACATCTTAATTGGGCCAAAGCTTAGAGTTCGGCCATTATACTTTGGGCAAACCAAGATGTGTTTGTCCAGCTGAGGACCACCAGGGAAGTCTTGAACTGATCGATCGATAGATTCAAACCAAAAACATCCGGTCCAAGGGGACAGTTGGGTAGATTACGTGTCCAGATCGGAGGCCAACTCTTATTGTGCCACTCAAATCTTATACTTTAGGTCAAATAAAAATATGAACTTTCTATCACTAATCGAACAAAACATGAACATAATAGTTACATTAATACTTAACCTAAAATATAAGAGATTGGCTAGTATCATTGAAAGTAAAAGGTAAAAAATGATATTTTTGTAAGTGCAAGGACGAGAATTGTAATTCACTCCCGAAACAATGTTGAATTTTTGTCATTTGACCCCATGCGATCTTTTATACAATTCTTAAGTGAGGCCGGAAAGTTACATGGGCTTCCTTTTGGGCCATCAAGACACATCGTTCAATACGAATTAGGACTCAAGAAGTGGCCTACAATGGGCCGGGTCAGGAGGAGTTTGGTTTCAAAACCCGGTCGAACATGAGGATAGATGGACGATTTAGATGAGAT
>BRYF01000021.1:1475000-1477500 GCA_030159135.1 Actinidia polygama
ATATAATTTTACAAATTAATTTGTCTGAGTCATAACACACGTGTTCTTTCTCTGTTGTTTGTAAAATCTATAAATAAAAGAGAGAGTAGAAGAAAGAAAGAAAGAATAGGAGACGAGAAATTATATGGTGTGGTATGAGATAAGACATAGAATCGACAGTGAGATGATGTCCGATCGAGGTAAAATTTTAATATATTGTTTATAGCGGACAGAGAAACATATATATTTGAGTCGATTTTAATTTGAGATAAACAGAAATATACAATATGCTTTCTAAACTTAGGAGTATTTTTTTAAAATATTCGATTTAGTATTATTTTTGAGTATGTATGTTATCTATTGAAATCTATGATATTTTATTAAAATCATGATCTGTATGATACTATTGTATGATGACTAAATACTATAAAATGGATTGGTTCATTAACTAAGTGGACCTGCCAATAACTCTACTAAGGACTGAAAAAGTCAAAGGAGTCAGGATGTGGGTGAGACCGGCCACCAGTAATGTACTAGAAAAGACCGAATATGAGGTCCTTCATAATTAATGATTCATTGAGCTCTTCTAAATTTGTCGTTGAACCATTATTGAATTGAGCATATTCTCGTCATATTGTATACTTTCCAACTTAAAAAGATTTTTCAGGTGGACGTGGGAGTTCAAGTAGTACAAGATAGGTTGTGTGAAGAAAATGAAGATTTTAGATCATTTAGTATAAATTATTTGTCAGGAGACATTATATAAATAAACATTTGAAAACTAATATAAATTTGAGAAAATTAAAACTCTAATTTGTGTATAAACGATTGACGGTTATAAATGGCCCATTGTAAAAAGAGAGAAAAAATGGGATGGGTCGTTACAGCCACCGAGCTATCGCAATGCAGCAAGTTTGGTGGCCTGTGTCGGAGCTCGGTCGAGGTACCGCTGAACACAAGAATTTTTCGAGATAAGGCCACTAACACTCCCGAGTTGTCGCTATTTAGCAAGCTGGGTGGAATAACCGCGCAGGAGTTTGGACGAGGGGCAACGGCTGACGAAGATCCCAAAGCGTGTCAAGGAACAAAAGGTAACTTGCACGACAAACATTCTTATGATAGCCCCATGCCCGGATGGAGACGTCAGCAGTTCGATGACAAGCTACTAGCCATGCCTTAGGAGTTTTCTTGAGTCAGTCACCTATTTACTAACACAATGGTCGGCGCGTGCTCGTATGCGCTGAGTCACAGCCCGTCCAGTGATAAAACAGCTAGCGCGTTAAGGTAGTTATGCCATATAAAGTCAATAATTTTTTCTCTTAAAGGTACGTGAATTTATTCTGGTGAAATATAAACACTCTCCCTCTACACTTTTCGGTCATCTAACTTGACTGTCGAATAGCCGTTTCTTAGAAACAACTGAAAACAGTTCCGACAGTCGTTCTTACTGTTTCTGTGGTGCAGCTAGACACTTTCCCAATTGGTGATCGATTGCAACAACTTTACTCCGCCGCAGAACCATCCTAGGCGTCTATTCTCGATTTTTTCTCATCTCATAAACTCACGTCCCACAGTTAGGCTTTTATTTTTAGTAAATGCTAATGAGTGCCCTGAATAAGAACAAACACATGATTTTTACAATGAAAATACAAAGATATGTACATATAAAACACAAATTCGTAACATTTGCATGAAATATAATACGAATTTTAATTTTAAGATGATAAGCATATATAATTTAAAAATATTAATAGTTAATATTATTATAAAATAAAATTTTTTGATATGACAATTGCCCCAGTCAACCCCTTGGATAAAAGGAGTATTAGTTAAAAAAAAATACATTTATAGAGAAAGTTAAACATACAATGGATTTATATGTATTTTTATGCAATGTCATTTGAACACTTTTTTAGCAAAATTATTATTATTTCTATTTCTATTTCTATTTTTATTTCATCATATATTATGTAGTGCGGTTAATATATATAAGTCAAAATAATTTGGGTCGATTGTACATTACCAATTTGAGATTCTTGGGAGTTTAGAATAGCGAATTTTGTATTTTAAAACTTGTGCACGTATGTGACAGAAAACATGGGATTTAATGATATAAGGAATACGGGGCAAATTATTCATTTTAATTGGTTCAATAAAATAAACAGTGTAAATCATCGATAAATGATTAAATTGAACCCACAACTTGTTAATCTTACCATGAATTTGGAACCCAACTCGGTCCTCGTTCCAATGTGAGAAATTTTACAATCTCAGAATTTTGACGAATAATTTTTTTCATAATTTAAAATGAATTAAAAAAGTACAATTTTGAGAAGTGTTTACACTGAGAGGAATGCTAATGGAAACTTTAAGATTGACGCAATAATAGTCATCTAGCCACCAGGGGGCTCACATAGTTTTTGATTTGGGATTCGATTCACACTCGTATGCTATCAATATATGGGTCAATCCATACAGAATTTTATTTCGAATTTAAACGCCTCTCTTTGTGAATGATAAA
>BRYF01000021.1:1487500-1492500 GCA_030159135.1 Actinidia polygama
AACACTAATTTCAATTCTATAAGTTAAGGGCTGAATCAAAATGTGACAAAAATTAGGATTAAAGGCAAGTGACTAAGATGTTTGAATTCTTTCTGAGATTGTTATCTCGAAAATATTTTTCAATTTCGGTCCTCTCATTCCCTCAATTGACTATGCTCATCCCTAATCAGGTTCTTGTCTTGAGCAATTAAGAGATAAATTGACTGAACAAACAAAAAAGGGAATACATAATCACTAAATACACAATGAGAATTAGTTCAATGCTACTAATTTTCAACCTTCTCTTTCAGCAATTTTAATTTGTTCTATTAGAACAATCTCATTCACTTGTCAGCATAGTAATAAGTAATCTGCACAATCAAATCGTAAGGAGGCACATAACTCTTAATCAATGCAGTTCCTGTAATCTCAAATTACATGTTTTTTGGTGCTTCGGAAAGAAATCTCAATTCACATACCTATATAATTGAACTGCCTTCTCTTTCCTTCGCGCACGTCACGACCTAATCTCTGCGGCAAAAAAACAAACACCTTCCGTTCAAAAACCTCACCAACAAAAAACGCAGAAAACCTCACATAACCATACTAACAAAAACATATCAACAAGCAACAATTAATATAATGCATCACCTTCACTAGCAAGATGGCATCCAACACCTCACTCTCAAGCGAAAGCACTCTGCAACCAACAAAGATCATGAAGAACATTTACACACAAACCGAAACTTTTATGGCCCAACCTGAACGAGACATTTACTGTAAATACCTGAGAATGCGTTTGATTTGGTCTGCGGAGAAGTTAGCGAGCTCCATTCCCCATTGGACGGCGCGCCGAGCCTCGCGCTTCTTCTCGTTGCGGCTCTTATTCGTGTCTGAATCCGAGCCGTCACTTTCGCTTTCTCGGGAATCGGACTGTGTCGGAGCGTTGGGTAGCTTGAGACCGCGTGAACGGAAATGGATGTTTCGGTGAGAGGAAGGACTTGCAGTGAAGGAGAATCGCCGGGTGGTCACGGTGGGGAGTACTGACGGTGAGTGGAGGAGGTAATGGAGTGTAGAGCGGAAGCAGCGGTGGTGATGCCATCGCGGCCAATGCCTTAGAGGCCGCACTATGTGAGCCATCGTCTCTCTCTCTCTCTCTCTCTCTCTCTCTCTCTCTCCTCTTTGCTCGTTCCCTATCCGGCTACGGCGGCTAGTGGCGCAGGGGACCTAGCGATGGGCTTGACTGAAATGAGGCTTTACGGGCTGAAACACTCTTTGGGCTGGTGGTTGTAACGGGCCACGATTGTTGTAGTTTTGTTCAGCGTCCTCGTACCCACCAAAAGTACGTTTTAACATGTATTCAGCCCAAACAAGGTTGCACAAGATATTGGGCTGGGCTTGTGTTCAGTTGTTGAAAAAATTGAACAGGCCTGGGCGAGGCTTGTCTCCAGTTGTAGGCCCATCACAGGGTCCATTTTGATAATCAGAAGTTTATTTTTTAGACATCATTTGTACGTTATTCATACAAAAAACTCAGCTTGATCCCATCATTGTAAGCGTCGTGATTTTCTAACATTTTTTGTCAAGGCAAATCTCCCATGATTTTGATCATCAAAATGAGTCGTGTGTTTGGCCAAAATTGAATGATTGGACCTCTCCAACTATTAACCACATGATCCTATAATTTCATCGAGATAGTAAATCTAGGTTTTGGCATAGACAGTCAAATTTTTCAAGTCAAGTGTAATTTAATCATGTAGCTATTAATCCTCCTATCAACTTAATTTTTTTATAAATCAATTTGACGATGCACGTTTTGGGATCATCGAGTGAGGATTAATGGTTTTATCCAATACCCCGTTGACGGTCGTTTTTTGTCCTATGACTAGCTAACCATCTACAAAAAAAGAAGAAGTTTTGAGGGTACTGGAGTGATACCGAACAATGCCCCTCTTGATACTTAAGTTATAAATTGGAGAATTAAATTTGGAAGAAGGTCTATTATAGTAGAGTGTAGTTTTTTCTTACCTTTGCTAGTAGGAGTACGAGTCTATTCAGATTCAATTATTGATCTTTCGTCTTGATATTGGGAAGAGTTTCCTCCATACTGTGTGTTTGTAACCGCCATTGTGATTATATGCTCCGCGGTTCTCATCCATCCGTAACCATGTGAAAAATATCCAAATTAGACTTCATAGTATCCTTTCGTAAGATAAATGATTGATATCACTAACGTAGGAGACCCACATTCTGGCACCTTGATGCCTCCGATCACATCATACAAAGGGTTGGAATTCGAACATTTGCTCAAGTACGTACACTCAAAAACTATCCAATTCTTGTATACTGTATTCGAAGACCTCCTTCAATCTCAACCAGGTTTTGGTTTTAGCTACCAGCACCGGTATGTCTCCCACATCCTCTGTGTACCCAGAAAACACCGTTGTCGATGACCACCAGGGGCGGTATTAGGCAGAGCCTAGAAGGGGTTGTAGTCCCTGACTTCCCAAAAATCATAAAATTTACACTAATTTTTTTTATATATACTTTAGCCCCTCCTGACTTAAAATCCTGGTTCCGCCCCCGCCCCTGATAACGATAGCCACATTGCGAATAGCAAAACCACTGGTCCTCACCGCCACTAGAGCGTCTGATCGTAATCAACTCGTTTTTGATGCAGCGTCCGAGTGCGAGGACCTCGCCAATCTACTGTACGCCGTCTTAATCTCCTGACATGTAGCGTCCACCTAGATCCTGAGGACTTGGTAGAGCGATGAGATTGTGGCAATGCGGGAGTTAGACATCGCAGCGGTGACGTGAGAGGCGGAGACAGTTGACGGTTTCCAGAATCTTGCGGACGTCAGTGCTAGAACTTATGTTCAGTGGGTCAAATTTGTCAAAAATTTAAGATAAATTACTAATTTTTATAGGATCAAAATTATATTTATGATAAATTATATTAGTGATAGTAGTGTAATTTTTTTTCAGTGGGGCAATTGCCCGCACTTGCCCTGTAGTGGCTCCGCCCATAAATAAGAGTAATTATTAACACTCCATAGTACCACATGGTATTTACACGTGATTCTCTCAGCCAATCACGTAGTGATAAATTTTGCGAGTAGACATGATAACTCACATTTTATTTGGTAGTTGAGAGAGAAAGAATGGCTCCCAATATGCTTGTGCAATTACTCATTTACTGAAAGTACCACCTAAACACTACTATTTTTTAGAGTATCTAATAATTAGAGAGAGATGTCATCATTGGATACCGAAAATGCAGCGAGCATTCTATCTAATTTGTAGCATGCAAGTGTGCCTTAAAAGAAAAAAAAAATCACATTTTTTTGCTGTAATTTATTTTTATATATTTATTAAATTATTATTTTATTTAATAATTTATGATATTTTGTATTAACAACTTTGCAGCTTTGCTTATGGTCGTTAATTTACACATTTTACAGAAAATTATACTATTTTCTTATGTTTTTATATATTTATATGAATTTTTATATACTTATTATGTATAATAATACAGTTTTTGTTCATTAACCATAGTTCATTGCAAAGTTTTATTTTCAGAGCTGATGGTTATGTTTGTAGTATGGATATGAAAGGCTAAAGAAAAAACAATAATATATTAAAAAAATTAGAAAAATATGTTTGTGGAAATTCTTTTTATTCTAATTTTATATTTTACAGACCAAGATTCAGCCCAGTATTACCAACAAGGAAAATGATACGAGAAACTCTAAATTTTTGGATTTTTACTAATAAATATTTTTTAAATTTTAAAAATAAATAATAAAAATTCACTTGTCTATCTGATCCTACACACTTAAATAAATTTAAACTATTTATTTTAAATTCTAAAATCTTAATATTTTTTTAGTCCAATCCAAATTCAAGGTAGATTTTTAAAATATTATTTATACAGAAAATTTCACAAGAAAAATAGTTGTTTACTAGGAAACAAACTAAAGAAAAGAAATTCAAGTGAAACAGAATTACCAAAAAAATAAAATTTCTAGTGAGTCTCTTCTATTAGGAGATCGGTTTTTTATTCAGACTAGTCAACTCCTAAAAAAAGATTTCGTTACTTGAACCAACTTTAAAATAAATCAACAACTAATTATGTAGTTTTATTAAGGATCAAACTTTAGGATAAGTCATAGTCCTACTATAAAATAACAATTAGGAGGATCGGGTGTCGATAGATTCGAATCACTATAATTTTTAATATAAACCGTTCATTTGCTAGTCAAATGTTATTTGATCGTGTGGTTATCAATCTTTGATGAATCTAATTTTTTGCATATAGAACGTTGTCATCTTACTTTATAAGTGAACGGTCAAATTACCGAGAGACGAGTTCAAACTGGGCCCACATTTGGCTAATTATAAAAAATCAATGTAAAAACTCCGAGTCAGGGCTCAACTATAACACCAGGCGTTTTCGTCGTGACCCACCTATCCTCTCAGTCACAGAGCCCTTGGACAGGTCAAAATCTAAGAGACGGAGAACTACAACACAAGACGCCTCTTCTTTTCTTTTTCAATCTTCTCACTCTCCATATCTCTCTCTCTCTCTAGAAAAGGTCGACTTGGCTTCTCCAACTCTGAGACTTCACTCTGCTTCTTAGCATTTCATAGTAGCAGCAATGAAGCCGAAAATCAGATTAATCGCATCCGCCATTGTTGTTTATGTAATCTCAGTACTATTGAAAGTTTCGGTGGATGCCAAGTCGCCGCAACTCTTCTTAGACTGGACCGTTTCTTTCTCGAAGCGCGCTCCTCTTGGAATTGCCAAACAGGTCCTTCCATCTTCTTCTTCCCCTCCTCCTCTGTTTCATTGGAATTTAGTAGTTTCCTAATCTTAGTGACTGTGTTCTTGTGGTTGTGGTGAATAATTCAGGTGATTGTGATCAACGATCAGTTCCCTGGACCGCTGCTGAACGCGACCACGAACGATGTGGTGAATGTCAATGTTCACAACAATTTGACAGAACCGTTTCTAATCA
>BRYF01000021.1:1547500-1555000 GCA_030159135.1 Actinidia polygama
ACATATATATATATATATATACATATATATATATACATATATTGTTCTAACAATCTAGATGTGATTCCTAGAAAAAAGCATCTACCCAACTACCTAGCATTGCTAGTCCTCTACACTCTCTTAACACAGCCTCTAGGGTTCTGCTTATGGTACCTAAAGTTCTGCTATCTCCTCACCAGTGAGCTAAATATTCTTCAGTCTCTCTCTCTCTCTCTCTTAACCTCATTTAACCAAGTGACTAAATGAATATAATCTCATATATAATGGGAGTTGAACTTGGGGAAATTGTCACAATATGCATAATTCTACATTTGTTGACCTGGATTACTGAATTATCCATGGGTATAGGGTGTACTGTGTTGCTTACTAGGTGGACAATAATCTTTATGGTGTATCTACATTTCCATCTTTAATCTCCTGGAATTAACTGGTATAGTTTATTATAAACGGGATAGTGAGAAATTGTTCAGAATGTTTTGTGTCTTGCGGATTTCCCTAACATTATTGATAAAGATGCTTTGAAGCTAGTTCCTGTGGTCGTGGAATAATTTCCAATAAAATGACCAAAGTCATAGGCCAAGTATTTTTTTTAAAACTTCTCATTTTTTTATGTTAGCAACTCAAGTCCAGTTGCCTTTTTGAGCCAAAATGTTCACCCCGTCCCATTGACAGGGTTAACTTCATATGTACTTTTGTAGTTGCCATTTGGGAGCTAGAAGGTCATAGTAATTCCATTTAGCCTTTTGACCTTTCATGGAAACGAATCTCACCAACTAATGATTGGTTTCATTTGAGTGAGGACCATGACTCATTAGATACCAAAACCAAAGTGAGGCATTTGGAATTGGCTTAGTGTAGGGCAGCTTAGGCAGTGATATACGGATTATCTATTCAATGAGTATGAAGTGGACCAATGCCATCGGATACCAAGTTTTTGATAAAATTTCTGTATACCACATAACACATTGGTATATAAATTTGAATTATGCATGCCAATGGTGTGGTATTTCTCAAAATAAAGTGACTGTACTATAGACGCTTTAGGCAAGAGCATCCTTCGCCCTTTGTACTAAAGGAGAAAAACTTGGAAACTTGGACTGTTCCACTTTCTTTAAGATTAGAAATAGAACCAAGCACCAACACAATTACCAACACCGGACATGCATAACTAGAATCCATTTAGCATTCGTTGGTTAAGATGAGATAATCAAAGCTATTTCGTCATTGATTTAAGAAGGGTTTTATATAATTGGAGCGGTTCATGAGCGTATGAGGTATATTTAAAGAGATATTCGCTTGCTCATGAACCCCATGTAAAGAAATTATTGGTCATTAATTGATTTATCAATGACACCGTCTGCATGGTTCACAGGTATGTCTATTTACATGTTAGCTTCCAGCTTTTAATTGTTGCTAATGTTGTAGTTATGCACTCTTTTAGCTGACTACTCTGAGGATGCATATGTTGATTACTGCCCATAGCATGACACAAGAGCTCCTTTTCCTTGTTTTATAAAGGTTTTGGATACTCGGGGCGATTATTGACAGCATTGGGTTACCGAAATCATCCAAACATTTATTTTGGCTGATTTCTGTTACTACTATGTTAAAAGGTTGGTTATGCGCTTCCATTGTGTGCAAGAATGAATATCTTTAACACCCTTTTTTTCTTGACAAGAATGCTGGAATGTTATCTTTGTGGTTGCAGTTTTGTTGGCGGACATCTCGTGTTGCGCCTACCTTCTGGGGCGGTGTGAGTTCTGTCAAGAATCGGTGTCTCCACAATACTTAAAATTGGGAACGCCACTGTTCGGTATTACCGTAATTATAATATATTTCTTCTTCAGTGTCATTATAATCTTGCTTTCATATTGCTGATAGGAAAATACTAATTATTGAATGGGGTATAATTTAAGAGCATATTTTTCACGGCTTTGGTATTGAATTTATGCCTAGGGTTTTGATGTTTACTTCTTTGCTGATGTACTCTTTTTTTTTTCCCACCAGCATCTGTCTCGAATCCAGAACATGGTTTAAATTTAACACTGAAAACATGTAGCCTTCAAGAAGAATATTATTCTGTAGTTTGATTGTCCTCCAAAATGAATAACATTCTTGTTTTTTTATACCATTTATAAAAGGTGGGTATCCAACGGCCTAGCGCCTGTACCCCGTGGGTGTACCAAGAAAAACAGATAAGCATGCGACGAATGTAGGTCTCGCAATTGTGCATTCATTGCCTTGGGGTAAGTTTTTTTTTTTTTTTTTTGTCCATTTGAGTTTTTTTGTTTTGGTTTTTGCTATACAAGAAATGGTTTACCAGAAAACAAACTAGTTATTTTAGATACCCAAAACAAAAAAAAACTTGGTTTTTTTGTCTCGCTTTACCTAAAAAACTAAAAAGTAAAAAAAAAATGATTTTGTTTAGCTACCCAAAACAAGGAGATAAAAAGAAAAGGAGCTAGTAATTTGAAAATTCTTCATTTATATTATTTTTTATGAAAAGCATGCTAGAGAGAGAAGGGAATAAAATTTTTTTTTTAAAAAAAAGGGATGTATGGGTTCACGGGTTCACTTGCCCATATTTGACCCACCCATATACAATCTGGTTGTTCTTGATCTATATTCAACTCACTCATACGCAACTCATCACCCATTTTAACTTGTCCAAACCACTCAAACCCATCCATTAGCCACCTCTCCCAAGCATGCTAGAAGGTTTGACTTGAAATTATTACGCTTAGAACCAGGGCAGTACAGGTTTTTAGAATAGTTGAAACAAGACGCTAAATATATTTTAGGTAAAGACACAGAAAGATACGATCTTTCGTTAATATGAGTGCTTGGGAATTTCTAAAGTGCTTAAAAATATGTCAAAACCCTATCAAAATTCTTCTTCTTCTAGCTTTCGTCCATTGATTGATTGCCAATATTGTCCAGCTGTTGAGTTACTAGGCTTCCTTCTTTAGGTTTGTCGCGAATCCCTGCACTTTCCTTAAAAATCGACAAATTGCCAAAATCTTGCCCCACACAGCTTGTAGACCGCTAGCATAAAGCTCCCCTTTCATTGTCTATGACTCTATTTATCTATTTTTTTTTTAGGACGGACCACAACAGCAGATATTTTACAGGGGAGATTCGAATCCAATTTCAGCTCACATCTCTCACTCTACCTGGTATATAATTATGTGATTAAAATTGTTCATATTGTGAGACTCGATGAGTAGATCACTCTAAATAATTCAAGTTAATAGTTCATGTATTATCATATAATCAGATTATATATATCTTAGAAAAATGGAAAATGCTATGGGTATCCCAATATTGCACCCCAAATGCACACATAGGTGAGGTGGAGCATTTGGATTGGCTGACATGACTGGGTGAAACCCACATCCAGCCAATCCAAATGCTCCACCTCATCCAGATGTGTATTTGGGGTGCAATATTGGGGTACCCATAGCACTACTCTAGAAAAATAGACAGTAATTATTATTTTGACATAAATATGACTTGATCTTGTACTGTCTGCCGATAATCAATTAATTTAATTTTTTTTTAAAATGAATTATGTACTTAACTGGCTTAGCTTAGCTAGATGAATGATTTTAATCGTTAGGAGACCGCCTACCCCAGTCCAAATGGAATTGAGTTAGGTGTTGTGTCCCAAATCACCACGCTTCACGAGGCACAACTGCCAATTCTAGGTGGCAAGTGTGGAGGCGTGGTCAAAGTGGAGAAATGTCACGTCAATACTTGTAAAGTACATATCATAGTAGTACTTGAATAGGATGTAAATAGTGCACACTGGGTTACTAGTGAAACCCAAGTCCAAGTGGTACAATTGGCACCACTTCTTAATGGACACCTTATCTCGAGCAAAAGGTTAATGGTATTTCTAAATTTAAGAATTACACTTGATGAATAGTTTTGAATGCACAACCAAGAGTCATAAATAGACACATTGTAATATCCCAACTCCTTTTCATTGTTTTAATATTTTAGTTATAGTAAAGTTTAATAGTCTTTTTAACAAAAACTAAAATAATAGAGACAACTCAGAGTTATGACTTACCATGAGCCATAATTGCACAATGGTGGCTCATGACGATGAGTCACCATAAGCATCGTTACCTTGGCGGCAAGAAGTGAGATAAAAGAGAGTAACTTAGGTGAGGAAGAAAGAGAGGGAGAGAGAGAGAGAGTACGGACATAGAGAAAGAAAGAAATAGGAGATGAAAGAAATTATATGGTGTTGTCACATGTGATCATAAGAGATATAACATAGAATTAACAGTGAGATGATAAAAAATTAGTATGTTGTTTATGACTGACAGATCAACATATCTAATAATGTCAATTTCTATTTGAGGTAAGCAGGAGTATATAATATACTTTTTAAACTGTGAAACACTTTCTTAAAATATTCAATTTTGTATTCCTACTAAGTATGTGTACTATATATTAAAATTCATGATATTTTATTATAATCATAATATGTATGATTTTCTTGTATGATAGTTAAAATGCTATGGAAGTGACTGAAACATTGACTGAGTAGACCCACTAATAACTTGACCAACAGACCAAAGCTAAAGAGCTAGGTGAGGTGGATGAGACCAACCACCAATAATGTACTAGAAAATACTGAGTATGAGGTCCTTCATGATTAATGATTCATTGAGATCTTTTAGATTTCTCGTTGAATCATTATTGAATTGAGTATATTCCCGTCATATTGTATATTTTTCTGTTTAAACTAATTTTTCAGGTTAATGTTGAAGTTTGGATAGTGCGAGATGAGTTTGGTGAAAGATTTGAAGACTTTAGATTATTGTTCAATTTGTATTAATTAATTTTGAAGATATCGTGATATTAACATTTAAAGATGATTGAATATTTGAGAAAAATAGTATCACGATTTGTATATAAAAAGAACACAATTATTAACGACCCATTGTGATAGAGAGAAAAATAGAATATGTCGTTACACACGTCATTTTGTGTAGTTCATTACTTTACAATTTTTTATTTTTTTTTTAAAGATAGTGTGCGATTAGGCTTTACTCGTGGCTCTTCTCTATGGACTTTTTTCATTTTCTTTCAAATGCTATAGACTGGTTAGGCTCTTTTGAAGATAACTTTGGATTAAACTTCATTACTTGTGGCTCTTCTTTGTTAACTTACTTCGTTCCCTTTCGTTCCAGACATTAGTATGCTTTAACTGGAACTACCGTTGTTGACTACAACATTTGGGAGTGAAAATTCAAAGCCAGCTTAGGTGAATTAGGATTCGTTTGTCACAACATTTCTCCTTCATTCGTCTAGTAATAGACGCAACGGATAACATAACAATAACAATATAACAAATAACTTGTGTTAAAATCTGATTATTCAAAAGTAGAAATTGAAAAGTCTGTCAGCTTTTAAAAGTTATTTTGGATTTATAAGCAGAATACAAAAACTATCACAAACACTCTAACTGATTATTCAAAATTAGAACTTGAAAAGTATGAAACTTTTTAAATATCAGTTTCTTTCAGCTTTTAAAAGTTATTTTGAATTTATAAGCAGAATACAAAAACTATCACAAACACTCTAACACAACTTTCAAAACTGAAGGGAAAAAAAAAACTACAACAAAAAGAGCTTTGGCAAACACCCCGAGTTGCTTTCCTCAATGCCTCACAGGACTGATACGACTAGTAAGCTTCGAGGACAAAGATCATTACCTAGACCATGTTGTACAATTTGTTAGCAAGTCTTTTTAGTGACCAGTCCAGTCCAATCCAAATGATGCATTGATTTAAAAAGGTACAATGCATTATTAACATGGAGTTCCACACGTCCACTGATCTTGGGGTCCTCCTGAAGTCAGGCCACATCTTGTTTGCATGGGGCCCCTGCTCGATATGGATGACCGTGTTTGGTTGCATGACTATTACCCTCCATTTATACAAGGTAAGAAGAAAAAAGAAATGGCCGACGGTGGTGATAAAAGAAAAGAAATAATTTTTTTTCTAAACAAAGAATGCGAGAGAGGGCATAGATGGAATTTTATTCTATTAATCTGTAATTTCGATATTATGTAAAATATACAACAAATCAGTTTATTTCTTACCAAATGTCACCGCTTTTGGTTAGAAACAAAAACGAGTTAATAAGCGACTTGAGTTTCTTATTATTTCCCGCATAATTTGTAAGCCAAACACGAGTGAGAGGTCCCTTTCTAATCCTTTAACACCAAATCATTCACCAACCCGACTCTTATCATGAGATTAGGAGGTATAAAGATTTTTAGTAACAGGTTGTTTAGCCATCCACAAATCATATATTTCAATACAGAGATGTATTAATAAATCTCAACCGATTCATAATGGGATTAGATCTACAGAATTAACGCAGACAGATGCCTTAGATAGGCATTGGTAAACAAGCAATTCATTGAGGTGGCTGAGACGAATCCATCGCACTGTTATACCATATCATCTAAGGGCTCGTTTGGCTGGAGGATATGGGAGGGGGATAAATTTTAAAGGGGGATAAATTTTAGAGGGGGATGACTTTTGAAGGGAGATAACTTTTAACTTTGTTTGGATAAAATTTAGAATGGGTGGATAAGGGTAGGGGATAAGTAAGAAAATACATATAGAGAAACAAAATATAAAACATTTAGATATGAAAAATATATATTTTGTTTTTATATATATATAAAAATAAAAATATACATTTTGTTTCTCTCTCTATATTTTTTTCCTTATCCTCCACCCCCTTATCCCCCGGATAACTTTTAGTTAGGGTCTAAGCCACCCAAAAATTATCCGCCTTTATCCACCTGCTGGTCTAAAAATTATCCGGGGGAAAAAGTTATCCGTCAGCCAAACATCCGGGTGGAAAAGTTATCCGGGTGAAAAAATTATCCCCCCTCCTTATCCCCTTGCCAAACGGGCCCTAAAGACTAAAATCAACTGGTCATGAACACTTGTGTCTCTCCCATTTTCTTTTAGACCGTTCAAGTCTAACCTTAAGTTCATCACTATTTTCATGCAAGTGTAGTAAAAAAGAAACCCTTCTACCCAAACCCATTTAATAACATGACCAATGGTCCAATGAAAATGGAGAGAGTTTAGACATTTATCCCATATTTTATTCTTATTACACAAAGTTATAATAAAGTTCTTAATAGTTTTGTCAATTGTCAAAATTGTCCCTCTTTATACCACTATACTTTTAATTTTTTTATTCTTATTAAAGAGAGAGTTTAGACATTTATTCAAAAATTGTACAATAAAAGAAATATAATATATATTTAATAAAACTAAAACTAAAACTTATTATTTTTCATGTACTATGGGACTCACTCTTTTAGAGAGGATGTGATTGGAGTTGTGATCAATAGAGTGTGCGAAATTAGAGTTATGTCCGAAAGTTGTTTACTTGAAATTGTAAATGAAATCGGGTAAATATCTTGTCTGAATAATGGTGATATGGACATGGTTA
>BRYF01000021.1:1625000-1627500 GCA_030159135.1 Actinidia polygama
TCAACAAAACCCTAAATCTAATTTCTATCCAGTTGCCTTTTTATTTGGGTGTAAATTCGTAATAAAATAATTTTATTTTTATGGAACAAAGATAAAATTTTGGGGCCTTGTTTGGACTAGTTTTTAATAGATTTTTAACTGCTTTGATTTTTTTAGTTTTTCTAATTAATGAACCTTTTTCCATCGTTTAATCAAATTTTGATATTTTTCTGATATCTCTTGATAAGAGAAATTCAAATATATATATATATATATATATATATATATATATATATATATATATATATATATTTAAAAAATTCAAAAAAAATTAGCCTACTTATAATTCTGTTGGAAGGTGATTGTAGCGGATGTCAGCGTACTTGTCAGATCTAATGGAAGGTGATTGTAATTTACCCTATTTATAATTCTACAAACATTTCAAAGAATTTTATTATAAAATAGAGAAATATTATATATTTTCAACAAAATTAAAAAAAAAAGTAATTTTACTTGTCATATTACATACAATTATATAACTAACTTGGAGATGTAACTATACTATATTCACCAAAGCCAAATAAAAGGTGAACACATTTATAATTGTCCACGACTTTATAAATTTAGATAATTTTAGAGTATTTATATTTTTTTTATACTATTGTTATTTTTCAAAAGTCCCCCAAACTTTTAGATAATATAATAGATATCCCCAAGGATTTTCAAAATCCAACAGGGTCATTTGTATTCACTGGTGAAACTTTGGCTACGTCAATGCCGAGGGTCTAGTCTACCTCAAAGTCGGCTATGTCATGTGTCTAACTAGCGAACACGATTTAATTGCAGTCCTACGTATTGTTTCATGTACAGTCGAGGGTGAGTTGTTCTACGTATGCGAAAACTAAATTTATGACCAAATTACTTTGGGTACACAACAAAATTAAATCTGCATTTTATATTTATTTTCTAAGTTTTTTTTTTTTTGTATTTTAATAGAATTTCTAAATTTTTGCAGCTAATTTCAGCTGCCAGGCCAGTATGGCCCATTTAAGTGTGAAGGAGTGGGCTCGAGTACTAATTGGGCTGGGCTTCAGTGTCGTCAACAACTGACCAAGTGGGCTAGAGGCCCCCACCAATCTCTTATGAAGTGTAATAAATCTAATTCCATATTAATAATTACGAATTAAATAACGTCACATCAAATAATAAATAAAAATCATGGTAAGCATATCGTTATTAATATGAATTACCACCTAAAATGACCTTATTATTCCACTTCCAAACAAAGGTCCGGACTTCTCTACAATCCAAATATTTTGGACTCTATTTTGGGTCTATTTTGATGAAATAAAATATTCATATTGTAAACTCCATCAAAATATTTAATACTATAAAAAATTACATTGATTGGATATAAATTGATGGCTGATCAATATTAATTTATATCAAGATAAATAGATACAATTTTGAATAGATATAATTTTGTGTATCACTTTCATTTATTAAGTTATAAAACAGTAATGAACGGATACAGTTTTGTATCCGATCAACATAATTTTATACAATATTGATATTCGTGACGTAATCTACAATATGAACAATTTGAATCATTAAAATAATCCCAAAAAAATTCAAGATACTTAGGCTTCACAGTACATGCCAAACCTTTAAACTTAAGATAAGCTATATCGCCAAACAAAACTCTATTTAACTTAAAATACAACATCAAGATACAAAGAAACAAAAAATATATTAAAATCACTAGAGAGTTTCTTGAATCGGTGTTCATAAAAGTCCTAAAATTCCCAAAATGCCCCCATGGCCAAAATTTGGAAGCCATCAAATAACAGCAGGAGGTGGGTGAAAATTAAAGGTGTTAAATGAATAGTCTCCATCACCCCCAATTTGTCAGTTGATTGTTAAGCCATCTGGTTCACTCAAAAACACCCCCACCACTACTAATCAAAATACAGGGCCCATGGATGCAAAAATTATATGTAAATCATAAATGGATAAATTACAATTACATCCCCATGAGGTCTATTGATAATACAGACAGCATCCACGTGGTCTTTAAAATTACAATAACTTCCCTTACTTTTCAGAAAATGCAACAGATTCTCCCTTCCCGTTAGTAGACCGTTAAGGAACGTCACGGGTTCTGCTGCCATCAGCTAAATGTTTTCTATACTGACGAAAAAGCTCTTGAATATTGTCAAAAGACCCAATTCTCTTTTACTTTTATTTTTTGTTAGTTGAAGATGGAGGAGGGATCATTTTGATTAGTATTTGGTACGTTATATGTTAACACCGTTTGAGGAACAAAACAGACAAGAGGGTCGGTGCCTTTCCAGAAATTATAGGAATTTCTTTTTATAATTGATAGAAACTTCAGGGGAGGTCAGTGGAATTTGCCAAGAAAACAATAGAAAAATCAGATAAACAAGTTAAGTTTATTAACTTTATTTTCTTTTTACATGATTTTTATATTTTGTTTTTTCCCCCCAAGAGTTACTAAAAA
>BRYF01000021.1:1700000-1702500 GCA_030159135.1 Actinidia polygama
TAACAACACATAAGATGGTATCACTGTTGCACCCTATCAACTTGGAGCACAACACGATGTTATCAGGGCTCATGCACATGGCTTACTGATTCAAAGCGATTTAGTATAATTTGTCAAAAAGGGTATTCAAGAAGAAAAAAAGTTGATTGATAGAGATATAACAGTCACCGATCAATTTTTAGAAGTGATGTCTATTTTATTTAAAAAAAATGTGACTATATCCTAAGATATTATTGTTCGCTCAATCTGAATTTTTGTATGTACAATTTACTAGACAAGGACTAGCCTTCCCAAAGTATAAGTGCAGGTACTGTTGTTTGTGTGATTGTACTCAATATCAAAAAAGATAGAAACAAATATTTTGTACAAAATATTAACAATGTATATTCACATGTCATCCAATTTATAAAAATACGAATCTCATCAGTATAAACACGACACAACATATATTTTAACTTGCAAACCCCTTGTGATATTTCCATTTGCAGAGGAGCAATGCTACAGTCACTGTATTTGTTATTGAACGCACCAAAACGATATCATTGTTATTTTAAAAAAAAATGGTTCATTGATGGTTCACTATTTTTTTAAAATCAAAACGACGTCATTTTGATGCGTTCGGTAACAAATACGGTGACTTGTAGCATTTTTCTTTGGAGAGAGGATGACGGGCCCCGCACTCCCACACGCTTCTGTAATTGCGTGCTTTTTATGTAGGGGGAGGGGACCACGTACGCTCTCTGTTTGTCGTCTCCAGCGAACAAGACACCGGAAAGCGACAGCCTTCCAACATAACCCTGGTTTTTTAGCGCATTTTCATCGTAACGGACTTGTCGGCAGAAAAAACTGGAAACAAAAACGAATTTTGGAGAAGAAAATTAATTTTCAGATTAATAATAGCAAAAGAAAAAGAATATATTTAATGAGAATAAAACCCACCGAAGGCTACTTGCTTGACGAATGTGCCCCCAAGAAGTCTTCAAATACCTTTCACGTCCTAAGGACCACTTAAATACACCCCCCATCCCCCACAAGAAAAAAAGTTAAAAAAAAATAATTGAAGTGGCTTTGCTGTCACAATCTAGTGAGAAATCAGTTCTGTATTTGTTTGTTTCATCAAAATAACAAAAAAACGATAATTAAGTCTTATCACAAAACTTAAATCATGTTTCTAATTTCCCTAATTTGTATTTGAATCATCGATTTTTGAAGAAATAAAAAGATTATAAGAGACACTTTGAAGTGGAATGCAAGAATCACCGCTCTAATATTAGAAGTTTGTTTAGATAGGGATGTAGATAGTTCGGGTTGTTCCGTTTTTGAAGGGCGTTTGTTAACAAATCGTTAATTTTGATTTGGCTTCTTAGTGCATAAAAACATAGCGAGATTAATAATAAACTACACTAAATTATCATGGATCTAGCCGGTGGCTCAGTATGGTCAATCAGTTTGAGTTTTTATACAAACAGTCAACTAATTGCCATTGATATTCTGCACAATTTTAAAAATTTGGTTGCGCACAAGTATGCAACCAGTTTTGATGATTGTTTTAAGCAACAAAAATTAAAGCTTTTAATCAAAACTCAAAATCATAACAATTATATTTAAGCATATACTCTGTATTAAGGTTATGCTAGGTAAGGAATATTTATACTTGGGGGTAACTTGGGTTAGGTTCACTTAATTAGCCTATAACGATTAATTAGCCCATAACGAAGCATCCTCAAGGCGTTAAAAGATGACTCTAACCTATCGATTTTGGTTTCATCTGGTGTCAATCTATGGAATCGCTGTTGAACAAAATACAATTTCTCATTTTAGAATCACCCAGACCAATTCAAAGTTTCAAAATAAAAAGAGGGTCCAAATTCAGTAGTTTGGTTCGATATGGTCAATTTTTTTATTTTTTTTTTACATTCTTAGAATATCTACCATAACCAAAACTATGCAATTATAAGTAAACTATATGGAGTATAGGCATGTACGTAGAATGATTCCCATTGAACCAATTAAGAAATTAATTAATAATCACCGGTTGATTGATTGATTCGTCTTACTAATCAACCGATAATGACGTGATGATGATTCCAATCCGTCTTCGATAATCCTAGCCGGAAAATGCTAAGAGTACCCCAATATTTGCACACCTGGGTGAGGTGGTGCATTTGGATTGGCTGACATGACTGGGTGGACACCACACCCAGCCAATCCAAATGCACCACCTCACCCAGGTGTGCATTTGGAGTACAACATTGGGGTACACATGACACTACTCATCCTAGCCTGGCTAGCTACAAACTAAACTTCCAATCACCAACGAAAACACTTGATTTCTCAGTACATTACAACAAGACCCTTATCTCATCATGCCCTTGTATTTGTTACACCCGTTTGGCAACAAGTCATTTTCCCATCACAATCAAACCATTTCATATAGATTATTTAAAGAAAATAATAAAGATCTTAATTAGGCCCAATTTGAGATAATTTAATTAATTTT
>BRYF01000021.1:1705000-1707500 GCA_030159135.1 Actinidia polygama
TCAACTAAACAAAACAAAAATGAATTTTAGTTAAACGACGTCGTTTTGTTTTTTTTTCACCAAAATGACGTCGTTTTGGTTTCATCAGTAATAAAATCGGTAAACTTGTCGATGACTGTAGCATTGCACGAGAGAGAATAGGGTAACCAAAATTATAGGGATGGGACACACACTAAACACACACGGGACAGATTTAGTGCACCTGCCCTTTTCTTTTCTTTTCTTTTCTTTTCTTTTGTGCCAAAGTAAGGAGTTTTTCCTTTGGATTCGATTTGCCTTTGCTACTTTACTTACCCTCATTTCATTGGCAACGTCTAGGAATTTCTTTTTACTAATTAAAGACAAAAAAACTTCTTTTACTCTTACGAATTAGCTAAATTTCTTGTTTTTAGTGGTTTTTTTTTATAAATTTAAATAAATTTTTGTACTTTTAGTTTTCTATCATCAAAAAATATTAAAAAATATATAATTTTAATTAAAAGATAAAAAAAAACTAAAAAAATAAAATAGTTAGAAAATCTTTAAAAATTAGGGCCCACCTGTGATAATCATCGTCAACATCCTTGTTTTTTTTCCTTTTTCTCTTCTCACAATTCATTTTGGTTGTGATTACAACTTTGTCGAGGTGAGCTGTAGGTAACCATCATTATTGGTAAAAGAATTTAACATATTCAACAAATTAGATTTTTTTTAAAAAAAATTCTCTGCAAATTCCTTTGTATATTCTTAATCCAAACACAGCCTCAGTAAAATCTTATATTGGACATTCTAAATTATTTAATTGTTTAGTTTGATGTAATTTGTATAATAATATTCTTAATAATCTCCTATTAATTGTTAAATACATATAGATAGAGAGCTTTTGATATACCGACTACTTTCAAATACTCAATACATTGGAGGTTTATAATTATGGGGTAATGGGGAGAGAAAGAAAATCGAATATAGACACCGGTGGTGGTTGACTGGTGGAAGTTAGTGGCAGAAGGCTGCTTGCCGAACCTCCGAAACAGGAACAGTGAGAAAGACTGGACATGACTGTTACATGATGACTCTCCAACGATCAAGTTTGTGATGGAAGAGAGAGAGTGAGAGAGAGCAAGAGATAATTCTGGATTCTGATGCAGAGAGAATGTTGCGTATCAGTAAAAGCGAAAATGTATGATCTCTTATAGTGCAGCTTGCCTTGTGCCTGGACGCATTGATTATTAGTGAATAGGCGGGTAACCTAATCACACCCTTAGGGCATGGCTGGTAGATGACTATCACGTTATGACATCTGAACTCAGGCGTGCAGGTGCAGAGAAAAACTTTGTCGTGCAAGTTACTCTCTGACCTAACGTGGCCTTGGTATCCTCGCCTGTCGAAGTGCATCGACCGAGCTCTGGCACAGAGACATCGATCGAACTTACTGTGAAGCGATAATCCGACGATAATGTTCGTCCAAACTCGATCAAAAGTAATATAAGATATTTTATCCTCTCATACTAACATAAAAAATTATCATTTAATATTAGAGAGTACTTTTTTGGGGGGCAGGTAAACTAACGTTACCACATGGCGATGTTTGTTTTTTAAAGGCATTGAGTTATGGGCCCCATGGGATGAAGCCATTCGATCTTTCCCATATTGACACAGCCTGCGAACTTGTTTCCCTTTTTTCTAGAACTCGAGGGCAAAAATGGATGGGCTCTTCATGGACAGCTCCATCGAAGGCCTTTGATGGGACACAAACCGGTCTCGGATGTAATATGGGCCCTACTTATTACTCATGATGCACAGTTTCATACGGACTCATAGGAACAACAGACAGCCCACAGAAATTATTCAGTGTTTCTGCGCCACGCTGCAATATACCTTTATACCATACTCGCCGAAACCCGGCGTCCCGGAGCCGATCAGTGATGGCTTTCGGCAGGTCCGTGTGGAGCGGCTCCGGGATGATCCTCTTCTACTCTACGGTCTCCTTTACAATCTTCTAAGGATACTACGTACTCTTGAGTCTACTGCTCCAATAAAAGACGAACAGCATTTAATTGCATCGGGAAAAAAATGAAAATCGTACGTATGAAATAAAATGGAAAGAGGAAGAGAAAGATTAGAGAAGAGGGATAAGGGCAGAAGTTTACCTGCTCGATGGCCGTCGTCCCTCCTACCTGACTTGTGCGATGGTGGGTAAATACCTAGGCGGCGGCGGTGGCTGGCGTTGGGGGATCCGGATGGGCGTAGTGCAGTGATGTTTCTCGAAGAAGTAGGGTTTTTCTTTTTCCTCTTGGGAAAATTGCAAAGATGAACCCAATTGTTTTCCTTGATTTCGATTTCGGTCCTTTTACTTTTAAATTCCATAATTTTAATCTTGTATTTTGATTTTCTGACGTATTTACCCTTAACAATTGAATTGATTAGGTGAAAAAAATCAAAATATAATATTGAAATAGCGAGATTTAAAAATATAGGCACCAAAATGGTGGATAGATAAAACTACAATGACCATTTTTAC
>BRYF01000021.1:1715000-1722500 GCA_030159135.1 Actinidia polygama
TTGTCCAACTAAGCCTAAGTTGGACAAAGAGGGAAGTATGGTCGGGCTTGAACTAAATTGATTATTTTTATTTGATTTTATTTTTTGTGATTTTTTTTAATATTTATAAATGGTATTCTTTTTAAAATACTAAAATCCCTCTTTCAAACGGATAAATAATTTCGCATATATAGAACTATGTTGTCTCAAGAGAGGGTTCAGACTCCTTCCAAGACTACGACTAAGTTGGACAAAGAAATAAAATTACTTATTTGCTCACACTCATAACAAAGGCTCTGTTTGGCATCAGTTTTTTTTAATTTTTTGATCTGCTTTTTTGTTTAAAATAAGCAAAAAAATACAATCAGAGTTGGCTTTTTTATTTTTTTTATTTGCTTAGTTTTAGTTAAAGTAAAATCAGAAAAGCAAAAAAGTAAAAAAAAAATAACATTTTTGATAACAAGTTTTAAAAAAATTTAACTTTTAAGCATTATCAAACAGAGCCAAAAACCTCCCCTCTGTCTCTTTGTCCAACTAAGCCTAAGTTGGACAAAGAGGGAAGTATGGTCGGGCTTGAACTAAATTGATTATTTTTATTTGATTTTATTTTTTGTGATTTTTTTTAATATTTATAAATGGTATTCTTTTTAAAATACTAAAATCCCTCTTTCAAACGGATAAATAATTTCGCATATATAGAACTATGTTGTCTCAAGAGAGGGTTCAGACTCCTTCCAAGACTACGACTAAGTTGGACAAAGAAATAAAATTACTTATTTGCTCACACTCATAACAAAGGCTCTGTTTGGCATCAGTTTTTTTTAATTTTTCGATCTGCTTTTTTGTTTAAAATAAGCAAAAAAATACAATCAGAGTTGGCTTTTTTATTTTTTTTATTTTTTTTATTTGCTTAGTTTTAGTTAAAGTAAAATCAGAAAAGAAAAAAAGTAAAAAAAAAATTAACATTTTTGATAACAAGTTTTAAAAAAATTTAACTTTTAAGCATTATCAAACAGAGCCAAAAACCTCCCCTCTGTCTCTTTGTCCAACTAAGCCTAAGTTGGACAAAGAGGGAAGTATGGTCGGGCTTGAACTAAATTGATTATTTTTATTTGATTTTATTTTTTGTGATTTTTTTTAATATTTATAAATGGTATTCTTTTTAAAATACTAAAATCCCTCTTTCAAACGGATAAATAATTTCGCATATATAGAACTATATTGTCTCAAGAGAGGGTTCAGACTCCTTCCAAGACTACGACTAAGTTGGACAAAGAAATAAAATTACTTATTTGCTCACACTCATAACAAAGGCTCTGTTTGGCATCAGTTTTTTTTAATTTTTCGATCTGCTTTTTTGTTTAAAATAAGCAAAAAAATACAATCAGAGTTGGCTTTTTTATTTTTTTTATTTTTTTTATTTGCTTAGTTTTAGTTAAAGTAAAATCAGAAAAGCAAAAAAGTAAAAAAAAATTAACATTTTTGATAACAAGTTTTAAAAAAATTTAACTTTTAAGCATTATCAAACAGAGCCAAAAACCTCCCCTCTGTCTCTTTGTCCAACTAAGCCTAAGTTGGACAAAGAGGGAAGTATGGTCGGGCTTGAACTAAATTGATTATTTTTATTTGATTTTATTTTTTGTGATTTTTTTTAATATTTATAAATGGTATTCTTTTTAAAATACTAAAATCCCTCTTTCAAACGGATAAATAATTTCGCATATATAGAACTATGTTGTCTCAAGAGAGGGTTCAGACTCCTTCCAAGACTACGACTAAGTTGGACAAAGAAATAAAATTACTTATTTGCTCACACTCATAACAAAGGCTCTGTTTGGCATCAGTTTTTTTTAATTTTTTGATCTGCTTTTTTGTTTAAAATAAGCAAAAAAATACAATCAGAGTTGGCTTTTTTATTTTTTTTATTTGCTTAGTTTTAGTTAAAGTAAAATCAGAAAAGCAAAAAAGTAAAAAAAAATTAACATTTTTGATAACAAGTTTTAAAAAAATTTAACTTTTAAGCATTATCAAACAGAGCCAAAAACCTCCCCTCTGTCTCTTTGTCCAACTAAGCCTAAGTTGGACAAAGAGGGAAGTATGGTCGGGCTTGAACTAAATTGATTATTTTTATTTGATTTTATTTTTTGTGATTTTTTTTAATATTTATAAATGGTATTCTTTTTAAAATACTAAAATCCCTCTTTCAAACGGATAAATAATTTCGCATATATAGAACTATGTTGTCTCAAGAGAGGGTTCAGACTCCTTCCAAGACTACGACTAAGTTGGACAAAGAAATAAAATTACTTATTTGCTCACACTCATAACAAAGGCTCTGTTTGGCATCAGTTTTTTTTAATTTTTCGATCTGCTTTTTTGTTTAAAATAAGCAAAAAAATACAATCAGAGTTGGCTTTTTTATTTTTTTTATTTGCTTAGTTTTAGTTAAAGTAAAATCAGAAAAGCAAAAAAGTAAAAAAAAATTAACATTTTTGATAACAAGTTTTAAAAAAATTTAACTTTTAAGCATTATCAAACAGAGCCAAAAACCTCCCCTCTGTCTCTTTGTCCAACTAAGCCTAAGTTGGACAAAGAGGGAAGTATGGTCGGGCTTGAACTAAATTGATTATTTTTATTTGATTTTATTTTTTGTGATTTTTTTTAATATTTATAAATGGTATTCCTTTTAAAATACTAAAATCCCTCTTTCAAACGGATAAATAATTTCGCATATATAGAACTATGTTGTCTCAAGAGAGGGTTCAGACTCCTTCCAAGACTACGACTAAGTTGGACAAAGAAATAAAATTACTTATTTGCTCACACTCATAACAAAGGCTCTGTTTGGCATCAGTTTTTTTTAATTTTTTGATCTGCTTTTTTGTTTAAAATAAGCAAAAAAATACAATCAGAGTTGGCTTTTTTATTTTTTTTATTTGCTTAGTTTTAGTTAAAGTAAAATCAGAAAAGCAAAAAAGTAAAAAAAAATTAACATTTTTGATAACAAGTTTTAAAAAAATTTAACTTTTAAGCATTATCAAACAGAGCCAAAAACCTCCCCTCTGTCTCTTTGTCCAACTAAGCCTAAGTTGGACAAAGAGGGAAGTATGGTCGGGCTTGAACTAAATTGATTATTTTTATTTGATTTTATTTTTTGTGATTTTTTTTAATATTTATAAATGGTATTCTTTTTAAAATACTAAAATCCCTCTTTCAAACGGATAAATAATTTCGCATATATAGAACTATGTTGTCTCAAGAGAGGGTTCAGACTCCTTCCAAGACTACGACTAAGTTGGACAAAGAAATAAAATTACTTATTTGCTCACACTCATAACAAAGGCTCTGTTTGGCATCAGTTTTTTTTAATTTTTCGATCTGCTTTTTTGTTTAAAATAAGCAAAAAAATACAATCAGAGTTGGCTTTTTTATTTTTTTTATTTGCTTAGTTTTAGTTAAAGTAAAATCAGAAAAGCAAAAAAGTAAAAAAAAATTAACATTTTTGATAACAAGTTTTAAAAAAATTTAACTTTTAAGCATTATCAAACAGAGCCAAAAACCTCCCCTCTGTCTCTTTGTCCAACTAAGCCTAAGTTGGACAAAGAGGGAAGTATGGTCGGGCTTGAACTAAATTGATTATTTTTATTTGATTTTATTTTTTGTGATTTTTTTTAATATTTATAAATGGTATTCCTTTTAAAATACTAAAATCCCTCTTTCAAACGGATAAATAATTTCGCATATATAGAACTATGTTGTCTCAAGAGAGGGTTCAGACTCCTTCCAAGACTACGACTAAGTTGGACAAAGAAATAAAATTACTTATTTGCTCACACTCATAACAAAGGCTCTGTTTGGCATCAGTTTTTTTTAATTTTTTGATCTGCTTTTTTGTTTAAAATAAGCAAAAAAATACAATCAGAGTTGGCTTTTTTATTTTTTTTATTTGCTTAGTTTTAGTTAAAGTAAAATCAGAAAAGCAAAAAAGTAAAAAAAAAATAACATTTTTGATAACAAGTTTTAAAAAAATTTAACTTTTAAGCATTATCAAACAGAGCCAAAAACCTCCCCTCTGTCTCTTTGTCCAACTAAGCCTAAGTTGGACAAAGAGGGAAGTATGGTCGGGCTTGAACTAAATTGATTATTTTTATTTGATTTTATTTTTTGTGATTTTTTTTAATATTTATAAATGGTATTCTTTTTAAAATACTAAAATCCCTCTTTCAAACGGATAAATAATTTCGCATATATAGAACTATGTTGTCTCAAGAGAGGGTTCAGACTCCTTCCAAGACTACGACTAAGTTGGACAAAGAAATAAAATTACTTATTTGCTCACACTCATAACAAAGGCTCTGTTTGGCATCAGTTTTTTTTAATTTTTCGATCTGCTTTTTTGTTTAAAATAAGCAAAAAAATACAATCAGAGTTGGCTTTTTTATTTTTTTTATTTTTTTTATTTGCTTAGTTTTAGTTAAAGTAAAATCAGAAAAGAAAAAAAGTAAAAAAAAAATTAACATTTTTGATAACAAGTTTTAAAAAAATTTAACTTTTAAGCATTATCAAACAGAGCCAAAAACCTCCCCTCTGTCTCTTTGTCCAACTAAGCCTAAGTTGGACAAAGAGGGAAGTATGGTCGGGCTTGAACTAAATTGATTATTTTTATTTGATTTTATTTTTTGTGATTTTTTTTAATATTTATAAATGGTATTCTTTTTAAAATACTAAAATCCCTCTTTCAAACGGATAAATAATTTCGCATATATAGAACTATATTGTCTCAAGAGAGGGTTCAGACTCCTTCCAAGACTACGACTAAGTTGGACAAAGAAATAAAATTACTTATTTGCTCACACTCATAACAAAGGCTCTGTTTGGCATCAGTTTTTTTTAATTTTTCGATCTGCTTTTTTGTTTAAAATAAGCAAAAAAATACAATCAGAGTTGGCTTTTTTATTTTTTTTATTTGCTTAGTTTTAGTTAAAGTAAAATCAGAAAAGCAAAAAAGTAAAAAAAAATTAACATTTTTGATAACAAGTTTTAAAAAAATTTAACTTTTAAGCATTATCAAACAGAGCCAAAAACCTCCCCTCTGTCTCTTTGTCCAACTAAGCCTAAGTTGGACAAAGAGGGAAGTATGGTCGGGCTTGAACTAAATTGATTATTTTTATTTGATTTTATTTTTTGTGATTTTTTTTAATATTTATAAATGGTATTCTTTTTAAAATACTAAAATCCCTCTTTCAAACGGATAAATAATTTCGCATATATAGAACTATGTTGTCTCAAGAGAGGGTTCAGACTCCTTCCAAGACTACGACTAAGTTGGACAAAGAAATAAAATTACTTATTTGCTCACACTCATAACAAAGGCTCTGTTTGGCATCAGTTTTTTTTAATTTTTTGATCTGCTTTTTTGTTTAAAATAAGCAAAAAAATACAATCAGAGTTGGCTTTTTTATTTTTTTTATTTGCTTAGTTTTAGTTAAAGTAAAATCAGAAAAGCAAAAAAGTAAAAAAAAATTAACATTTTTGATAACAAGTTTTAAAAAAATTTAACTTTTAAGCATTATCAAACAGAGCCAAAAACCTCCCCTCTGTCTCTTTGTCCAACTAAGCCTAAGTTGGACAAAGAGGGAAGTATGGTCGGGCTTGAACTAAATTGATTATTTTTATTTGATTTTATTTTTTGTGATTTTTTTTAATATTTATAAATGGTATTCTTTTTAAAATACTAAAATCCCTCTTTCAAACGGATAAATAATTTCGCATATATAGAACTATGTTGTCTCAAGAGAGGGTTCAGACTCCTTCCAAGACTACGACTAAGTTGGACAAAGAAATAAAATTACTTATTTGCTCACACTCATAACAAAGGCTCTGTTTGGCATCAGTTTTTTTTAATTTTTCGATCTGCTTTTTTGTTTAAAATAAGCAAAAAAATACAATCAGAGTTGGCTTTTTTATTTTTTTTATTTGCTTAGTTTTAGTTAAAGTAAAATCAGAAAAGCAAAAAAGTAAAAAAAAATTAACATTTTTGATAACAAGTTTTAAAAAAATTTAACTTTTAAGCATTATCAAACAGAGCCAAAAACCTCCCCTCTGTCTCTTTGTCCAACTAAGCCTAAGTTGGACAAAGAGGGAAGTATGGTCGGGCTTGAACTAAATTGATTATTTTTATTTGATTTTATTTTTTGTGATTTTTTTTAATATTTATAAATGGTATTCCTTTTAAAATACTAAAATCCCTCTTTCAAACGGATAAATAATTTCGCATATATAGAACTATGTTGTCTCAAGAGAGGGTTCAGACTCCTTCCAAGACTACGACTAAGTTGGACAAAGAAATAAAATTACTTATTTGCTCACACTCATAACAAAGGCTCTGTTTGGCATCAGTTTTTTTTAATTTTTCGATCTGCTTTTTTGTTTAAAATAAGCAAAAAAATACAATCAGAGTTGGCTTTTTTATTTTTTTTATTTGCTTAGTTTTAGTTAAAGTAAAATCAGAAAAGCAAAAAAGTAAAAAAAAATTAACATTTTTGATAACAAGTTTTAAAAAAATTTAACTTTTAAGCATTATCAAACAGAGCCAAAAACCTCCCCTCTGTCTCTTTGTCCAACTAAGCCTAAGTTGGACAAAGAGGGAAGTATGGTCGGGCTTGAACTAAATTGATTATTTTTATTTGATTTTATTTTTTGTGATTTTTTTTAATATTTATAAATGGTATTCCTTTTAAAATACTAAAATCCCTCTTTCAAACGGATAAATAATTTCGCATATATAGAACTATGTTGTCTCAAGAGAGGGTTCAGACTCCTTCCAAGACTACGACTAAGTTGGACAAAGAAATAAAATTACTTATTTGCTCACACTCATAACAAAGGCTCTGTTTGGCATCAGTTTTTTTTAATTTTTTGATCTGCTTTTTTGTTTAAAATAAGCAAAAAAATACAATCAGAGTTGGCTTTTTTATTTTTTTTATTTGCTTAGTTTTAGTTAAAGTAAAATCAGAAAAGCAAAAAAGTAAAAAAAAATTAACATTTTTGATAACAAGTTTTAAAAAAATTTAACTTTTAAGCATTATCAAACAGAGCCAAAAACCTCCCCTCTGTCTCTTTGTCCAACTAAGCCTAAGTTGGACAAAGAGGGAAGTATGGTCGGGCTTGAACTAAATTGATTATTTTTATTTGATTTTATTTTTTGTGATTTTTTTTAATATTTATAAATGGTATTCTTTTTAAAATACTAAAATCCCTCTTTCAAACGGATAAATAATTTCGCATATATAGAACTATGTTGTCTCAAGAGAGGGTTCAGACTCCTTCCAAGACTACGACTAAGTTGGACAAAGAAATAAAATTACTTATTTGCTCACACTCATAACAAAGGCTCTGTTTGGCATCAGTTTTTTTTAATTTTTCGATCTGCTTTTTTGTTTAAAATAAGCAAAAAAATACAATCAGAGTTGGCTTTTTTATTTTTTTTATTTGCTTAGTTTTAGTTAAAGTAAAATCAGA
>BRYF01000021.1:1812500-1815000 GCA_030159135.1 Actinidia polygama
TAGTGGAGAATAACGTGAGTGTTTTTTACCCAAAAAAAAAGATAAATAAATCATGACACAGAATGAGCACAATTAGGCAAGCACGACAAGAAACACAGGAAGCACAAAAATAAATGGACCGAATGATTGACTCGGTCACTTTTACACCTCTACTAGGTATCAATTTATGGCAATGAGATTCCTATTTCTATTAATTCGGCCATTCCAAATAGAACCTAGTGCGGGGGACCTGAGGAGGTTGTGACTAGGGGCGGAGCCGGCAAGGGTTGAGAGGGGCTACAACCACTCTCACTTTTAAAAAATTATAAAATTTATGTTAAATTTTTAATTTTTTTACACTTCAATTCTCTAAAATATATTACAATTTTTTTTTATACTTTAGTCCTCACCTAAAATCCTATCCTGGCCTTGCCTTAATTGTGACAAGCTCAGCCTCTACACCACATTTCAAGATTAAACTCTTCTCATCCTTGTAATTGTTGTGCCCAAAACGAGTTACCAGTCACACTGCCAACATCAAATACCACACAAGACAAGATTTACGTGGTTCGGCCAACAATGCCTACGTCCACGGAGAGGAACCAATAATCCATTATTCACAGAATGAATTACAATGAGTACAATAGGGAGGAGCTCATCTCCACTCACCTCTCAGCACTCTCTCATCTCTCACCATCTCTCTGTCTTGCTCTCACAGCCGTCTCTCTGTGCTCTCTGTGCTCTCACTAGCACCATAGCACAACCCCAAACACATACAGCCCTCTCTACTCTCTCACAGAGTAATTCCCCCAGCCCCTCTCTGCACACAGCAACAAGCTGTGTGCCCACGGTAATCCCACTCTGGACTACATTTTGCCACACCTCACTACTCTCTCTGCCTCTGGCATTCTCTGAATTTATAGACCGGGAGAGGGGACGATGAGCTCAGCCATGAGCTCATCCAAGCCATCATCTTTGACATTGGAGAAGGATAGACCGGGAGAGGGGACGATGAGCTCAGCCATGAGCTCATCCAAGCCATCATCTTTGACATTGGAGAAGGCAGCCTTCATCTTGAACTGCAGCCTTCCTGGACTGCTGCTGCTTTCTCTTTCTGACTTCTCCTCTTCTCTTCTTTCTTCCTTCTCTGCCGCCTAATATGAATCACACATGGTGTCACTATTCATATTGGGCTTGGGCTTGGGCTTGGGCTTGGGCTATTGGGCTTGGGCCCAATAGTGTTTCACTATTCATCTGGGCTTTCGTCTGGGCTTGGGCTATTGGGCTTGGGCCCAATAGTGTCTACTATTCATGGGCTTTCATCTGGGCTGGATCCAACAGTAATTACACAGGTATTCATGAGTTGCGCATACTGTACTATATCTGGCTCTAACCTGGTCGGGGATTTCAATATTTCTATACCTGGCTCAAAGCTCTCTTACAATTGGCTTGGACTTGGTTTTTTCACCATACAATGACTATTGCAGAGAGATGAGAAAGATTTGTTTTCTTCACCTCCAACCCCAAACAGGTTTGTTCCTTTCGTTCAATTCGCGAAGATGAGGTGTTTCGGATGATAGAAAAAATCGATAAACTTGGTTCGAGCGACAAAGTCTTTAAGTTGAGTGAGACAGTGATCGCTCTCACAAGCACTGTAATGAGAGGAGTAGGTTTCATAGCTTGCTCAAGCCATGATGGGGAGTTTCTTTATTTCAGACTATTTTCCTTTGATTGAGTGGGTTGATAAAATCACTGGACTTCGTGGCCTGCTCAGAGAAAAACTTCAAGGAGTTGGACTTGTTTTACCAAGAAATCATGGACGATCATCTTGATCGGAAAGGGAAAGATCTGAGCAAGATGACATCACTGACACCTTGCTCAGATTGCGAAAGGAAAAGTTGTTTACGATGGATCTTACTTGGAATCACATCAAAGCAGTGCTTATGGTAATTATATATCTGACGAAGTTCCTGTTTTTAAGTCCCATTGTTTATGTTTATTTTCTGAATGTGAAAATATTGATTTCATTTTCGTGCAAAAACTGTTTTTCAAAGGTGGAATTTTTTTCAAAAAAAGCGGGTTGTTTTAAAAAACAAATAACTTAAAAGTACCCATGTCTAGAAACAGTTTGCGAAACAAGTTTTTTGTGTTTTTCCGAGAAAACAGAAATTAAAACAATACCCATGGGCAATGCTTCAATAAACAATTTTTGTACATAGTTTACAAAGAATGATATGTTCTGCTTTCTGTATTTCAGACCAATTCACTCATCATTGTAACTCGTAATTTCGAAAATTACTGCACATGCATAACTATATAATTTCTGATTGTGAACCATTTTCCAATCCAAAATTAACTTTGTTTCTTTTATAAATTCCCTTGCAGAACATATTTGTCGCGGGAACAGATACAAGTGAAGCCACACTAGTGTGGGCAATGACATGGCTAATGAAGAACCCTAAAGTGATGAAAAAAGTTCAAGAAGAAGTCCAAAACTTGAAGGGAGACAAACTCGTGATAG
>BRYF01000021.1:1832500-1835000 GCA_030159135.1 Actinidia polygama
GGGTATCTTGTTATTGTTCTCATGACTCACATTCTGTGATGATTGACTCATTATGGCACCAAACTGAGACACATTCAAGTTGGGAATTTCCAATTGTTTGTGATGGTTAGTGAACAAAGAAGACCCTATACTAGTTTCATCAGTACCCTGATTATACAGAGTCTTGTTACTCTTTTACACAAGCCTGAGAGAGAGAGAGAGAGAGAGAGAGAGTGAGAGAGGGCATCGGAGACCGAAGAATTGGGGATTTAAAGCCGAACTTTTTGGGCTAGACATGTCGGTGGTTCCGCTAAGTTGAGGAAAAAGCGACAAAAGAAGCCGAAATGCTTCAGAACTCAGAAGTACCGAAGATTCACAATGTTAACGTGCTTGGACAAAGCTTTGGAATGTGGGAGAAACTTGTAGCCGTACGCCCCGAACGCGAACTCATAGGGTAAATTACACTTTGTACCCTTGTGCATTTCTCAAAACATTACTTTGTATCTTTACTTTCAACTATATGAATAAATGCCTTGCATTTTAGTTAAAGTCTTAGTACTGTCCTTCTATATATCGTATGTTTAATGAGGACCCGTGGGCCCTAGATAATTTAGGTGGTTATTTTTTGCTAAACAAGCCCTTTTTTTGGGTGTGTTTTAAATTTTTTAGGTGCCTAAGTGATATTTCAGCTTGGTTTAATTAGTCATGTTTGGCCTAAAGTACTAAGATCAACCCAGCATCTCAGTACCACGTACACAAGATAAACGTAGAAAATATATCTCGGGGGGAGAAGGCTTCCACTTTGGGGAAATGGAAATAAAAAAACTTGGTATTCCAAACAACTAATGAAATATATATAAAAAAAACTTGGTTATTTTTTAGCCATTCGAAACAAAAAAGTAGATATTTTATCTCACTTTTTATAAAATATATATAACTGCTGGTTAGTGCTATTTAAAAAACTAAGGAGACAGTGATTGTAACTATCATAAACCTAAGGGATATCAATGAAATTTACCCAAAAAAAGTTTTTGGATAAAAGATGTCCGTAATAGATCGGGCCCTATGGGTCGCATACGATTTCGGGCCAATCTTCTTGTCATTTTTAACGGGCTCGGCCCAAAATCTCGATCCTCCTACTTACTCGCAAAACCCTCGCTCAAGAACCCTATAAAAACGAAGCAGTAGTCACCAGAAGATTAAACCCTACATCTTCAATCTCGGCCTTCGCCGTTTCCTTCACTTTTACGCGAGCGTTTCTTTTACATTCGAGATCTCAATCCTATTTCCTCTCCTTCTATTCTGTTTGTATCTCGCGAAAACTGGGGAAGGAATTATGTTTTGATGACTGACTGCATGTATATACTATATATATTTCTTTATTTAGCTGTACTTGGATATTGAAGAGGTCAAATGACGAACTTTCATTGAGTTGAATACTCAATTGATTTTGTGTATTATGATTCTCACTCGAATAGGAAGATCTGATGCTCGGCTTTTCGATTTATATTCTGCTTATTTTTTCTTTTTTGTTTTTTACTTTTGCCGAATTAATTTTGTTCATATTTTTTTTTTTAGATTTCGTTTGGAAATTGTATGTGGATGAGGAGAAAACTTACAATTACACAGTTATCCCTGTCTGATTTATTCAGTGCTGATACCTGTATTCTGACACGATGATTATATAAAATTTCAAGTTATGATCTTGTAGCAAGCCAATGATGACATCTAATAATTCGACCGAAATGCAAGTTTTAATACTTGCTATGCTGTTGAAATTCTTGAACTAGGACGGTCTGAAGCCTTGCACTTTACTCGTGGTTTAATACTTGATATGTTTTGAAATACTCGTAACATGTATTTCGATTATACGGAGTATTCGTCAAGGGATTGATAATGGAAAGAAAAAATTATTAGGAAATTAATGCTTTGCTTTATCTTTATCTTTTTCATTTATAAATTCTTTCATTGTTCCATGATCTAAACATAGGTTTTAGCTCGTCAATTTAATGTCTTGTAGTGTTTGTGAATGATGAAAACGAAAGTATCACAGTTATCCCTGTCTGAGACATTTTTGCTGATCTTTTGTGATCTGACACAAACACTGCATGTTGAAAGTGCCCATCCGAAGTGTTCACATGATCAGGATATGGATTTGAATGTTTTGGCTTGTTAAAATACTAGCAAAGTAAGAGCATCTCCAATGCATTCCCACAAAATGTTAAAGTGTGTTTTAAGTGATGGAATGTTAGGAAGCAAATGAATTTCCCAATGTATCATCTAAAATTGTAGAAGTAAAAGCATGTTATTTTACACACTTGGTATACATATATTGACTCTACACAGAAAATGTGTCAATTAGTGCTAATTGGGTAGATGCAATTAGCTGAGTATTATATTTTGTTGTTTAAATGTACTAGACAATATATGCTAACACAATATATGCTGTTAGCCATTTGGCTAGTCATGTTTTCCCTGTTAAGTATTACAGGGAAAAGCTGAAAATAAACCATTATAGTAA
>BRYF01000021.1:1867500-1870000 GCA_030159135.1 Actinidia polygama
TATTCACTTGCCCTGATTCACTCACAGTCGAACAATTTGAGAGAATTTGAAAATGCGTAACTTTTAAATTAAGATATGAAAGTGTATTGAGAATCTGAAGATAGAGAATCTCATTCACACGGATTTCTATTCTCGCCCTTTTGTCTTAACTCTTTGAGAAATTATTTAGTGCTCTTGGAGCAAATCCTAGTAGTGCTCTAACTTTGGAGTGATTGATCTAAATAATACAGTTTATACTTTATGCTTATAGGCCAAAAATAATATTAAAAAATTAATTCTTTGAAATTCTATTTTAGTGTTTTTTCAATTTCTACTTTTGAATTATCAAAGCTCAGTTTTAACAAAGACTCTCAATGTTAATTCCATTTACCTATGATCTTTATTTGTTCCCAAAATTGCGTCAAATAAGATTTTAAGAACCATACTTTGCATATGATTTTCGAGATTTTTATACCATCGTAAAATTTAAAATTAATGTTTCCTAAAACGAATTGTTAAAACATGATGGTGGGTTGTACCCACATGAATGAAATCCTTTTGAGCAAGCAAGGAATAATGAACTAAACCATTTTTTTAGTCTTTACATGATGTGAAAAAATTTGTCTAATATTAGCTCATATACCATTGTCTTGTAACGCCAATGAAAACTACTTGGTTCATTCGATTCATAGATATGAATAATCCTCAACTAAAAAAGCAACAACAACAAAAAAAAAACTTGACTTTTAGTACTAATAGTTTTGTTTTCACGCTTTAACGTGGTAACTAGCTAGTTTAATTTCTTAGAGCCTAGCTAATTGATTATATGGAGTAATGTTTAGCACTTGGTAGGGTTTTTCTTGTTGGTTGAAACTTGCTTGCCAAGAAAATGAGATTTGGTTTAGGTGGGAAAATTTTATTTTGTTTCATTTAGAAAAAGCGGATGTAATCTCTTTCGGTGTCTGCTAGCTAGCTAGCTAGCCCCCGAAGTGTAGAGAGAGAGTCTAGAGCTAGGTCACCGATTCGTCGATCAGGGAGCGAGAGCGTCCAATTTAAAAAGCTCTACTATTGATAGCGTCCCGAGAGCGTCTATTTTATATAATTTCTTTAATTAAAATGTAGTCATATATTTAAATTATTATTTTTTTAAATACTAAGCAATCTTATGTTTAAATGGATATCTAATTTTAAGTCGATTTGAAATTTTAAAGTTAGTCCATATTCACTAAACTATAATTTACTAAAGTTAAGGAACTTTATTTTTATAAAACTTAAGAGACTGAAAGTGTAATTTACAAGACAGAAGCATATTCTTGAAATATTCGCTGACGTAATCAATGACGTAGCACGTGAGACCGTGGCGCGCGTAAACCCACTGGTCGTTTACCTCTATCGACGCGTGCAGAGAGTAGATCTCACGCTCCGGTACATTGGTGGCTCGTGGGGACGTATTTTGGCGTTTGTGTTTGATGAGTTAGACTCGTCTCGTCAATACAAACACATTAATACTATCAAAAGTCTATTTTGAGCACTTTTAAATATCGCGCTATCAAAATTTAACATTCATGCTCTCAAAATTTAAAATTCGCGCTCTCACAAAATAAAATTCACTAATTTTACACGATTTTCACCAAAATTCGTTAATTTGCGATTTTAGAGCGGTAGCGAGACCCTAAGGGCGAATTATGTGGCCTACTTCTAGAGAGAGAGAGAGATTCCAAGTTCAGTGACCAAGCATCTCTCACACAGTCACACTTCTTCTGTTTTAGAAGTAGGCATAACTTTCTTTTTTTAGTGAAAAAAAATAATTTAAAAAGTTAAAAAGACAGTGACTTTTGAGAAGTTTTATTGATAGCTCAATTAAATCCGGAATTGTCCTGTATAAAGTGTTCCAACTCAGGAATTGATAGCACATGATACTTTGAACCTGAGACGATAAAAGAAAACAGACATTCAAATTCTAAGTTTGCACCAAGAGACCAACCCTAGAACGATTAGGATTTTGACAAGGAAATAAATAGGTATTTAAAAAAATAATAATAATAGTTGATTTTGCTTGATTACTCACAAAAAATGGATGCCTACGTAATCTCACTTCCCTTCCATTTTTCTTTTCCTTAGGCTGTATTTGGTTATGAATATGGAGAATCAATAATACTACGGTCCTAGAATTTGACCCATAAAAGTTCTCAAAATTCAAAATTAATGATTCAAATTCACTTGAATGTGTAGATCCTACAAAATCTAGTGAATCTAAATCATTCATTTTGAATTCTGTAAATTTTTCTGAGTCCAATTTATGAAACCATAACAATGCCCTATGAATATGTGAAGTGATATTTTCTCTTACATTTCCTTTTTCTCCTTTAGTATTTCATGATCCAACATAGGCTCAGAAAAAAGCAAAATCCAAACAAAACCTTATGATATACATGCACCAACATAATCATAACTGTTGTCTTTCAAATCCTTAGTGCTTAAAAATTTGATGTGAAGCGCAGTCGGTCATTTGATTTAACTC
>BRYF01000021.1:1930000-1932500 GCA_030159135.1 Actinidia polygama
CAAACCTAAAAATTTATAAAACTAGGAATATTGGAAAATCCACAAAGGTAGACATTCGCATTAAAAGATAGAGAGAGGTTGACACTTCCTGTTAATATTGTTTGAAGTCATAACTACACAAAAAATTCAAGTTTTAAACTCGTAACAAAAATCTAGCATTTGAATTCTTCAAAACAAGAATATATTAAAGTTTGAATACGATAAAAATGAATCAAAAGATCCTTCAGGACAAGAATGTACTAACTACTTGGTTCAAGCATAGTTGGAGAGATTGGCGGCTTTGGATAGAGTCTCACACAAGAACTAGCAAAATTGTTCTCACCGTATCAAACTGATCATCTAAGAGGTGACAAACTCTCAGCTTTTTACCAGCGCCATATTCCCTCGCAATCCGTTGGTGATTTCCGACTTCATCAGCACCAACACGATCAACCAAGCATTATACTCAGAAATTTTGTTACTTTACAGCACTGAATTTTCAACTAAATTCAACTTTTTTTATGGAACTCTACATCCTCCATTTCATCAGGAATCTTGGCCTCAACCACAATATCGTAACACCTTAGCATCAGAACAAAAGCGAGAATCGTAACACCTACCGTCCCTGATGCTACGCTGTAAATAGACTTCCTATCAGAATCGCGAAATTTATACTCTTGAAACATCAAATGCCGGCAGTAGCAAAGTCAAAAAAGCTATATGTGAAAAACATGATTAAATCAATCAAAATTTTGAAATATTGCGGTTCAATCCAACATTGAAAAAATCGCAAACGCAGAAATTTATCGTATATGATTATAATAATACGAACTTTCTTTTCTTTTCCAGCAATTTCTCGCAAACAAAGAAAGATTTTGTACAGCCATTTATCTTATAGAGTTATGTTTGCGGCTTCAATCAATAACAATTAGAAACGCAATAAATCAGAGTTTTCTTTTCTTTCAACTTCAGTTTCTCAAGAACCAAACGGAGGCGTAAAAGGAATCGACAAAACACGAACCTTAATCTCCCTCAAACAGTTAAATCCTTCACCCAGAAAACCTAGCTCCAGCATCTCCCTACTTATATGATCGGGCAGCGGCGGAGCCCGAATTCGCTTCCCAAACTATCCGTCGTCATAATCTTCGGCGAACACTGCGAAGGGGTCGTCCGCTTAATCGCCGTCGCCTGAATTGTTGTCAACTCTAACGACGACTCGGTCGCCGGAGAGCACGTCGGTGAAGTGAAGAGAGAAAATAAAAAAAAATAAGAGGGAAAATTTCAAACAAAATCATAACAAATTAAACTTTATAATTTTAATTGTATTAAGTTAAATTTTAAAGTTTAAATTATTATCAGTCTCAGTTCACTTATGACTAACATAATTAAGACTTTAAACTAAAATAATTAACTAATTTTCATAAAAAAAATTAAAAAAAAATATTTTTAATTGGATCGATTGAGACAACAAGAAAATGTCTGTTTTTTTATAAATTTTAATTCTGACCGGTGACCGGATTAAAGTTTTAGAGTTCAATTTGGTATTATGAAAATAATTTAATTTGTTAACAACATTAAACCATGGGGTTTCTTTTGTAATTTACCCAAAAATAGATTTCCATTGCCGGGAATCGAACCCGGGTCTCTCGGGTGAGAGCCGAGTATCCTAACCAACTAGACTACAACGGAAGTTGTGGACTAAAACCATTGACATTACTTAAATAATTTAAAATTGTACGAAATAGTATAAATATCTCATCCTGTACGAATTATTTAAAATTGGTTAGATAATTTCCAAATAAAGAATGGAAAACCTATTTGTAACCTTTAATGAGAAATTATGCGAAACATTTGAAAAAGTCAAATCTTCAACTGATTTGTTGAAATTTGGTTTGGGTATCTTTTAAAGCTATTTTAAATAATTTTTAATTTAATTGATTACAAGTCGAATCCGAGTAATTCAATGATTTTTCTCTTTTACATGCTAAAGGGCGAGCTCAAGAAAGTAACAAATTTTTAAATATACATTCAAGCTTTATTTGTTTACCTCCTAAAAAAAAATTTCAAACAAACTTTTAACGAGACAAATACGAATTGACGTTGAACATCTTGATTCATTTATAGGCTGCCCAATGGAAAAATATTGGTATACCATATTGTTTGTGGCCAAATTCTAAATTTCAAATAGTTTGCCCGAGATTAGCCGGTTCAACCCATTCAAGTCGACCCATCTAAAATTGTTAAACGAGTCAAAGTATTTGAGCTCGACTTATATTCGACACAATAAAAGATTTGTTTGAGAGCGGTTAGTTATCTAAATAAATTAAACTTGAATACATTTTAAAAAGAAAAATGATTTATGCACTTCATTTTTTGTTTTTATTAGGTAAAAATTATAAAAGATTTAGAGTGCAGAAATTAAAAAATAGAGTGCAGAAATTAAAATTGGAGTACAGAAATTATTTTTCTTTAAAAAACTCAATAAAGTTTCAAATCAAACTTGAATAATTTAATACTCGAC
>BRYF01000021.1:1970000-1975000 GCA_030159135.1 Actinidia polygama
GGAAATCAAGGGACGTGATCTTCTGAGAGGGATAATTATGTTAGAAGGCCCGGGTGTCATGTCGGAATCATCTAAACCTTTATAACAGATTCCAAAAAAATGTGGGTTTCTCTCTTTTGGTAGACTGTTAAAGACAATGCACCGCGATGCCTTGTTTATCAAATTTCTCTCATCCTTGTCTCCGGTCCACACGCTCTTAGATTCCGCGGAGGAGAGAGCGCAATGATCTTTCCAAGTCCTGCCTCTTGGACTTGTTCCAGACTATGCTCAGTCAAAAGATACCACGGTACCCAAGTATTGCAATGCTTCAATACATGATGCTGCAGTACCATGGCATGCAGGTGTCCATTCGCCTTAGACAACCTGGCGAACTGAAACATCTTAGTAGCCAGAGGAAAAGAAAGCAAAAGCTATTCCCGTAGTAGCGGTGAGCGAAATAGGAGCTAATAACTACCGAATATTATCTTTTCGTAGCGAAGGGTATGAGGGGAATACTATTGGTTTTGGATCGTACGGTGACATGGGGCCATGGACTTTAAAAGTTTAAACCAGACATCTTCAAGAAGTATGTCTCAGTTTACTTGGACCCGATCTATACAGCCCATCTTGGATTGGGCTTTAATTAGGTGGACAAGGGGTCCTTAGAAAAGCTTTTTTGTAGTTCGTTCGGCTTCGGCCTTGATTGTCCCCCCAAAAAAATTGACCAGGCTTCTATAAAACCTGAAATTTAAACTTTATAGAGTAAAGGTGGTGAGTTTGGGGTTGATCTTTTTTTTTTGTGATCAAAAAGAAGAATTTTATTAACTTGAGAATACAAATTGTTACAACAGAAACTCCAAAGTTTTGGGTTGATCTTAGATTAAGCTAGTAAAAAAATGAAGTTGATCAGAAATCAATAATTACATGATGTAATACATGTCTTAAAAGAAATAGACAGTATATTCTGCCATTGATGCTTCATATCCCAACTACGAGTGATAAACGAGCTAAACAAGTCTAACAGTAAATTGTTCGTGCTTGGCTTTAATATTTAACGACTTTGGCTTGTTTATCAAACGAATCGAATTCAAACGAATTTTAATTAAGCTGAATTCGAGTAACTTGAATCTTTTCCACATTATAAGTTTATTAAGGCGAGCAGTAGATTTTTCAAACTTGGTTAAAAACCTAACAAGCTTAAAAAATATGTTCAAGCTTGATTTGTTTATCAAGCGAACCAAACTCAAATAAATTTTTAACAAGCGGAATACGAGTAGCTTGGTTTGTTTATCACAATCCCAACAAAAATTGATTCGATTGCACGGCTACCGATATCCAAAACTTTTTTATTTTGCTTAGATAACCATCTCAACAAATCCTAGCTCATCATATGAGTTCTGGGTGGACCTACAACTTGACCAGAAATTAAATTCATAAGTTCCAACTTTTTAATGAGTGCAGTCCTTTACTTTCGCCTTCGATAAGAAAATCATTACTCGAACTATAATTTGAGAGAACAATTTCAAAATTATTTTTTGAATTTCCTCTTAAATCCATCACGGGATGACCCACTCATCATGTCTAAGTCATTAGATCATGATGGAAAGCCAACGACGGAAGATTGCCTTTTACACATTGAATTAACTTTATCAAAGCTCATTTGGTTTAGATTTTATATTCCCGGTTTTGGTCATTGTTCAAATTTTTTACATTGTATGGCTTGAGTTTATACCTGGGCGGAAGTTTTTTATAACGTTTTTTTACAGCCCATTTTGGGTAGATTTTTTCAAATTACTTCAAATCCCAAACAATCAAGATTGTCGATAAAAAGGCATACGATTTTTTAGCCAACCTAAACAACATAATTAACTTTTTTGTCTCACTATACGTATTTAATCAAAAAGTGAAAAATCTTAAATTATCTAGCTTGCCCAAACAGGACCTAAGTGCAAGTTTGGCGGTTTCCAGATTATATCATAAATTGCTTTTAAAACCCTTCAAATGATTTTACCATGAGAGGAACAAGCTAGGTTAAATTTTGCCATAAATCACGACAGGTTGATAGGCCAAAGCTTCAATTAACATGTCCTTAATTAGGGTTCATCAATTGCTTTTGAAACCCTTCAAATGATTTTACCATGAGAGGAGCAAGCTAGGTTAAATTTTGCCATAAATCACGACAGGTTGATAGGCCAAAGCTTCAATTAACATGTCCTTAATTAGGGTTCATCAATTGCTTTTGAAACCCTTCAAATGATTTTACCATGAGAGGAGCAAGCTAGGTTAAATTTTGCCATAAATCACAACAGGTTGATAGGCCTAAGCTTCAATTAACATGTCCTTAATTAGGGTTGTCAAAAGTAAATGATCGACACGTAATTGATAAGTCTTTGAGCTGTGAATAGTTCAGTACATAAGAGTAAAGTATTCATGCAAAAAATCTTATTAATCGGATTTGTTAGCCGTGAACTATCGAAATTCGATCGGTTTTATTTTTTTTAATCATGAATGACTTATTCAACAAGACCTACAAAATTAATGACTCATTCAGCATGGTGAATGAAGGTCACAAATGGACTGGATAAGAGATATATGCATACGATACTCTCTTTTTTATTTTATTATTTCTCATATTCCTTGGATCCTACAAGCTACGAATAGAGAATTGTATGGCACAAATTGGGGATCCAGTGGCCATGGCGGCGTGACTTTAATTCATTAAAGAAAGGCAGATAATTGAAAGGGACGAGGTCTAGGTAAGGAAGGAAGTTGTTGCCCTTAAAAAAATACGGAAATTAGTTTTTCGATAGCTGCAACAAAATTTAGAGAGAGAGAGAGTAAACTTGGGTTGAGCAAAAAATTCTGTGTAATCCAAAAATCGGTCCGGTTTAAATCGAACCGATCAATTTAATTCGGTTTTTCAGCCGTTGGTTCGGTTTCGGTTTTGAAATTCTAAAAATTAACCTAAGTTTCACGGATTTGTGTGACCATTCCGGTTCTAAATTGAATTGGACCGAATAATATTAATATATTTTTTATATTTTTGATATTGTGAATCCTCAACTTATATCTGGTGAAACTCTCTCCCTAGATAAAAAGTCTCAATTCTAGTAAAAAAATTATCTTGGATATGGTTGTTAAGTAAAAAACTTATCATGAATAAATTTGTGTGTGATTGTTTAGTAAGAAATTTTATTATTTATCTATCAAAATCGTAGTTTCAAACTAGAACCGAACTGTTAATTTTAGGTTCGGATTGGATTGCTTCCAAGGTTTGGATATATCGGATTTGTTCGGAAATTATAAGAAATGTAGAGTTCGATTCGATTCAGTCCGATTCTTAATTTTACTCAAAATCGAATTAATCCGTGAATAACCCAGTAAACAAATCAGCAAATTAAACTAGCTCACGCACTGACAAAACTGCAAAGTCAAATGACATTGAACACTTTAACTAGTGAACCCAAATCATATTCCTATCATCGAACAGTAATGTCTGGCTATGTCTTCATATTAAATTGAACTAGAGAAAGACGGTAGGTAAAATGTTGAAAATTGTCTCCGCGGAAAATCTATTCCATACTCCGCGGATAATCTTCCAATGTTACAGCTGGTAATTACATATAATACGCGATCAAAGTCTCCTGATGCAAGGACTTGCATGATTGTGTAACTTTTTAATTATCCAAATTGTTGAAATAAAGTGTTTATTATTTTGATAATTACAATTGGTTTACTTTAAAGCCTACATTTTATTGAAAAGCAACCATGGTTCAAATAGTTTTTTGAAACTTTATACAAATCATACTTTTAAAGATCTAAAAAGATTAGAAATATCAGTTTAAATCATTAAACTAAAGTCAATCAAAGCAAAAGTATAAAAATGTGAAACTGAAAAGTACAAAACAAAGCATACTGACCAAAACAAAGCAGCTTAGTCACTGGAAATTCAGTGAAAAGGCGACCGAAGTCTAAAGTTCGCACGATCGAAGTCTGAAGATCCTGATACCGAAACTCAGTTTGCCGAAGTCAAGACACAGTCAAAGCCAAAATTGAAACAGAGCATCAAAACAAAGCAAGTGAGCTAAGCCACTGGAATGATAGTGCACACTCGACCGAAGTGAAGTTCGGTCACGCGAAGTCAGCAACCGAATTTGGGAATCGAAACAGGACAATTAGCTAAGTTATTGGAATGTTAGTGCATACTTGACCAAAGTTAAGTTCGGTTGCGCGAAGTAAGTGATCGAAGTTTTTGAATTTCAAACTGCATGTACAAATCACATATCCAACGGCCCAGATCAAATCAGAACGGCTAGAACAATGCATTTAATGCTGCAACGACTATATTCTTGCTTGGGCTTTTAAAAACAACCTCTGGGGTTATTGAGAAGGCATTGAAGTGATCCAAACTTATCATTTTGCTAACATTTAATACTTCAATCATCCTTGAGCATTCATTGTGAGATTTTGACATTGATCAAAATCACTTTGTGAGTTATATTACTCTAGATTCAAAGAGTTTTCATTGCATTCACATTCATTTTAGAGTGAGTAAGCTTTTAACATTTCATTCATTGTAACCTATTGAAAGAGTTACATTGTGTGATTGAGAGAGAGATCCAAGAGAGGTGTTCTCTTGAAAACTAGATGTGCACTAATGTTGTAAAGGTTTTTCAAGTACTCGCAAGCTTGAAGATAGTGGAACTCCAAAAAGGCCTTGGTGAAGTGGACGTAGGCACTGTTTGGCCGAACCACTATAAAATCGTTTGCAATCTCTTTCTTCTACTCTTCATTACCTTGTTGTTTACTTATATAGTTTAATTGAGTAGAATTTCATATTAGGTTGTTTAATCAAGAAATTTTAATTGACCATTAAGTATAGCAAACATATTTCAACTCCCCTCATAGTTTGTTTTTTAGCTAACACAAGTATTGACTCAGAAGCATGCAATATTTTTTCCTTTTTCTTTTTCTTTTACTAATCATAAGGTGAAATGAGTGGTGATTAGTAAAACCATGAG
>BRYF01000021.1:2077500-2082500 GCA_030159135.1 Actinidia polygama
GAGTTGACTTTTTGCTTTTTTGCTTTTTTTTTTTGTTTAGTTTTAACTAAAGTAAAGCCACAAAAGCGAAAAAGCTAAAAAAATCTTATCCTCATTGATAACAAATTTAAAAAAAACTTGACTTTTAATTATTACCAAACGGAGCCTTAATATATTTGGTGAGCTTGTATGTGTGAATAAAAGGGGTAACGTACACTTACATTCCTAAGGTATGATTGTTTTCTCGTTTGGGTATCTTAAAGAAAAGATTCGATCACTTTGATCCTTGGAGGATCGAATTGTTCCACTTTGATTCAATCGCTTACTTTTGAAACAGTTTGGGGGGCAGTTTGAGTGTTTAGAAAACAAGTTTCCACATATCTCTCTATCTCCCTCCAAATCCAACCACCATCATCAACTCAATTCCTCAAACTCCACCAATGTAACCTCTCTTCATCTCCACCCTTCTCCTCTGTCTCCATAAATGCACCATCCCTCTCCATTGGAGATGCATTTTGTTTGCTATTTTCGTCTGTAAATATACGTGCACGTGAGTGTATTGTGTAGCTTAAATTGTTTAGGGCTTTTTGGTGGGAATTTATGGATGAGTGAGACAAAGGGTGAAAAAGGGATTTGAAGAGATAAGCACGAAAGAAAGGTTGGAACTACGCGGCGAGGGGGTGTAGTAAGAGAGAGTATAATGACAATTTTTTTTTATTATTTATATACATTTTTTTATTTATATACATAAAACTTGGTATTTGGTCTATTGGACCGACTAATTCGAAAGACGAATTTCATTGTCCATGAGTAGAGAGCCCATTTAAAGTTGAAGCAAGGCTTCATATGTATTGGCCCAACACAGAAATTGATAACACGTGGGTGTGAGTCAAACTCCATATCAAAGGCTTCATGAGATTCTAAGTGATCACTACCACTCCTGCCCACCCGGGTGTAACGACAAATACTTAAAAGGCCAAAGTTGGAAAATCTAATTTTTGTTATGGGAGGAGAATTGTTGTTTAGGGATCATACTTTGGATCGTGAAAATGTAATTTATCATGAATTATCTACCTTAATATAATTTTATAACAATAATGCCACAGTAATGATATTTGTGTGCCATATTTAATTATGAAAAATGCTATAAACCACCTTTAGGGCGGTCAATAGTGTATAAAAAATATGAAAAATGTATAAAAATATATATATAAATATATAAAAGTGTATTGAAAAGTGTAAAATATGCATCGAAAATCGATTTTTTTTTTTGTTATTTTGTGCTCTTTAACCACCGCCCGCAAGACCCTTTAATTATTACCTTACACTTAATATGGTTTAATTAAATGTTATATGTGGCTCATAAATAATGCGGTTGATGATACTTTTTTATTAAAAGGGAAACCTTTTGGTATAAGACAATTTTAAGCGACCTTTTTAGGTAGTGGTTAGGCTGCGCAATATGATCATCAAGCCCTTTCTCGTCTCCCTCCTTCCGGTCTTAAGGCCAGGGATTGCCCTCTCGACAAGATTAACGTAGTCTCATTTTCATGATCAGAATTGTTCATTTTTTTGAGTTGTTGAAACATATGATATATACGAAAACATCTAGTTTATACAATCTCGGAAGCCACGTAATTGTATTAAAAAAAATAGAAAAATTACAAAAAGGATCTAGTGTTTGACTTCACTAACAAATTATATTTTATAGTTTTAATTGTATCAAATTAAATCATAGAGTTTTGATGTAGTCATAATTAAAATACTCTGTAATTCTTTGCTTCATTAGGATTGATATAACCAATTAACTTTTGAAAAAAATTTGGTAAAACAACATCATTCAAAGTTATCAGCATTTTAAATCCTTAATCAATGCAATTATGGTTCATTTTCAAGTTAAGATTAATGCCATTATGATTTATTTTTAAATTAAATATTCAAGCTATTTTTTAAAATTTTGATTAAAAATTAGCTCTAATTGCATCGATTAAATAGTGATAACATGTAAAGATGTCATTTCTCCTATTTTGTAGCAAAATTAATTGATTCCGTCAATCCTAATGAAATAAAACTGATGAAGAATTTTAATTATGATCATATTAAAATTCTAAGATTTAATTAATTATAATTAAAATTATAGAATTTAATAGGGTGAGATTTTTTTTGTACTTTTCCAAAAAAAACTTGTTTAAACTTTGGAGTAATCACACACATCATCACTGCACGTGACTTTATAATATCATTGGCAGTCAACAATAGCAATTTGGATTGACTAAAGTTAGTCGATCTCAACTTTATCTTAAAATTAATTATTTTTTGGATAAATACGTGTATAATTTTAAATCGTTCATCTTTTAGATATCATGACAATAAATATATATGACAAAAATTAGAACGATTAGGTATTTATAAGCTTATTTTTAAAATACAAAGCCATACGCATTCCATTATGAAATAAAATATACCATTCAAACAAAGGTATTTTGATCTTATAATTCATAAAACCCAACCATTTTAATTTTTGCCACACATTATTATTGCAACGATATCTAAAACATAAAAACTTTGAATCGTCAAATTATACGCATTTAGCAAAAAAATAAGCAACTCGCGTTGAAGTTGAGATCTACAACCTTAGCAAATCTGAATTCCAACCATACCAACCCAACAAGTAATTTCATCTCTTTTAAGTAACCCAATGCACCAACCCAATGCCCGCATTGTATTTGTTGCATAAATAATAGTTATTTTGCATAATAATTACTTGCAAAACGGATAATTTTATATAGATGCAAGTAAATATCAAATTAAGCCTTTTTCTTTTTTAATAATCTTGACAAAATTGAATGATTAGAGATGATTAACTTTCTAAAATTGGATATGGTATGATATTAGCATTTTGACATTATATACTGCTAGGCTGTTAAAAAAAAACTTCAATATCTATAAAATTTTGACTAATTTAGGAAATTGCTTTGAATTCAAAGTTTCATGTTTCAATGAGTTAGCTATCTTCTCACCATAATCTTGAATTTAATTTTTAATGCTAAATGAATCAACCAATAGGATATTTTTAATTAAAGAAAATTCAGAAATTCAAGTTAACTATTACAAAAATAAAAAATCTCTAAAAGAGTTAAAGATTTAAAAAAATTGTAATATCATATTGCGTAATATAATTTTTAATGTTAAATAAATCAACCGATATAATATTTTTAATTAAAGAATTTCAGAAATTCACATTAAAGATTTTTTAAAAAAATGGTTATTTTTTTCCTTGAATATGAAATATGGATTACCCATTAATCCATTTAATATTTTTGAAGAAAGTAAACTAGAGTAGAATTCCTTGTTGCTAAAAGGATTTCCTACTTCTTTTCAAAAATCTTGCTGAATGAATTAACCACCCCATTACCCAATAGTATTTTAGAAAATTAATTTATAAGTTCAAAAATCATAAAATTTGGCATGGGGTTTTGGAGCTCTGACAACTTTCCTTAACAAAATGTCCATTTTATATAATAAATAGTATAGATTTATGCAAATAATTATATTAATCAAATATCTATACGTCGAATCATATCTGTAGTTCATTAATCAAAACAAATTAAATGAAATTCAATCATCAATTAGGCTATGTTTGGAACTTGTGGAAGGGAAGAGAAATTAAAAAATAATAATTTAACAAAAAAAATTTATTTTAATTTTTTTGTTTTTACAAAAAAAAATAAAATAAAAAAGAGGAAGAAAATAAACCTTAAATAAACATAAAAAAGAAAAAGTTAAGAAAGGAGAAGAATGTATAAAAAAAATTAAATGAAAATAAAATATTTTTTTTATTTGCTCTTCCACCCAAAACTTAGAACCAACCAACCAAAATATATATTATTTTTTATTTTTTATTTTTCCATTTCTTACCCTATGTTTCCAAACTTAGCCTTTCATCTCACCTCCATACTCTTATTCTTTGTACCCCTCCAAACTTCTCATGTCATTTTTACTCATAACTCTCGTATTGATGATCAAAACCGTTGTATCATAACTCTCGTATTGAAGGTCATCCTTGCAAAAAATTAACTTTATTGAAAATTTATAAACACCAAAGAAATCGTATTTTTATTAAAATAAATGGACGGTTTAAGTTTATAGTTATAACAACCGTTTATTTTATAAAGCAAAATACAATTTATGACTATGTTTATAGATATTCAATGAAGTTAATTTTTTATATATATGACCTACACAACAAGAGTTACAAGATTAACAGTTCAGATCATAGTTATCAGAACCGAACCAGTGTTTGAAATGGTCAAGGTATTGGTTCAATGGTTCACTGGTTCAACCGTGGTTCAACCGGTTCAACCGGTCCTATAATTAATAAATATTAAAAAATATATTTAAATTAAAAAATATTTTTTAAAAATATTTTATAATTTAATATAAAATTTAGTCTTGGGTAATGTGTCTTCTCACGTAACATTTCCCTTCCCTGACAGTGACAACACACTAACCCCTTGCTAGGTGTACTCTGATGGACATCACTCAAGACCTATTAGTTTATTTCAATACGGAAAGCTTCCCAGTAGGCATAGGATTGAGACTTTTTACAACTCATGCTTGGAAAAAATCAAATAGGGAGAGAGAGACTTACAACCCCAAACCAAAGCCCACTCTCTCTCTCTCACTTCACGTTCGACGAGTCTAGCAAGTCACACGACCTCGTCGCCGCCGCAACATGCAGACTCCGTCACGAGACTCGCACGATGGCGAGAAGACGGCGACGACGGCGTTGAGTGGAACCCGGTGCTGAGCTCGGCGGGGTCGCCGCCGCACGCGTACTCCTCCTCCACCGTCGGCCGCCACTCCCACGAGTCCTCCTCCAGCCGATTCTCCGTCGGATATCGCCAGATCTCCCTGCCGCCGCCGCCGGGAAACAATTTTGAAAACTCGCCCGGTTCACTAAAAACCGTCCGGGTTATCGATTTTTTAAAAAATCGGACGGTTCTTCCGATTTAAAGCGG
>BRYF01000021.1:2132500-2135000 GCA_030159135.1 Actinidia polygama
TTCGACATTTGAAGAAGAAGAAGAAATGGGCCGTCGAGCTGTCTGCCCTGATCCAATAGACGATGTATATGACCCAACTAGGAAAACCCAATATGCAATTTGAATCTTTATAGTTGGTGTTCTGATTTATGGAGCCTTCAATAGGGATCCAGGCCTATAAATTTTATTTTGTCGGGCCTCCAATTCTTGGTATCTCTCGCTTAAACCTTCTCATCAAAGGGCCCACAATGTAAGAATCGGAGAGGGTTTCCTGTGGGCAGCTGCTCCCTGCAGGGTTGCAGCCAGCTCAAATCGACATCGTTTTGGGTGTGTTTTGCCCCAAAACGACATCCTTTTATATGCAAAATGTATTGCTCCAAAACGACGTCGTTTTGGGGCAAAACACACCCAAACGACATCGTTTTGACTCCCTGCAACCCACAGCAGGATCCCGGGTCTGTAAGAATCCTCTTTTGTTCAGAGGTACTAAAAAGTAATGATGATGAGACCATATTTCCAATGAACTTGTATGAATTTAGAGAGAGAGAGAGATGAACACTTCAGAATCAGCATAAAGTTATGCTGTACGTGGAAAAACCGCTGTCAAATTGTTTTTAGATGCTAAAGAACGCCCTCCCTCACAACTGAGAGTGATATACACCTTCTTATATAAAATTGCTGGACACATTTTCATGGAATCCGATTCACTTTTTGTACGATGTAAGAAAAAATTGTGATTTTTTACTCTATTTCAAAAATTATGTATTTTTTTTTGTTTTTAGAAAAGAAAGAAAAACGGATCGGATACTATTTAAAACGGATTTGAATTCGGATTAAAATAAGTAAATTTACCAAATTTAGATTCGATAGGCCTAGTTGAGTCTACTCCCTTCCCAAGTCTCATGTTCGAAACCTTGTACGTTCTATCAATTTCTAAGTTGGATTAGTCCACACGAAACTTTGCCCCGATTTTAATCACCCCATCTCACCCCGCCGTTAATAAACGGTAGAATTGATCATCTAAATTATTCAAGTCTGAATATCAAGCTATCAAATAAAAAGAGTTGAGCGTTATCCCTATTTATTATTCCTTCGTCATATTCCATGCTAATTATATATATATATATATATATATATATATATATATATATTTTCATTTAAATCATGGTTATGAGAGGAATCATGTAGATGCCTGGGATCAAAGGCAAACCACATGAGGCGGCGTTTTTATAAATGTTCAAATTCTTTTATGCTTGAATCATACGCATTGATGAGGGAATAGGTCAAAAGAAAATATAAGAAGAGAAATTATACTTTTCTTCTTTTTTTTTAAAAGATAAATTCATCTACAATTCTACTATTAAAGTATTTATTGACTAGAACAAAAATGAAAAGAAAACCAATTAACTAGTGGGATTGGTTTGAATGAAAAGACTTGAAATCTCAGGTCCTACGTTCGAATCTCTTTAAGCTGTGTTTAAATTAAAGATTTGATAAAAAAAAATGAACATGGAAAAATTCGTGGCCAACTATACGAGCATTTAGTATAAATGTTAGTGAGTGAACCCAGTGGCGGACGCATAAATTTTGTTAGGGGGCAAATTATACATTTTCAATAGACCTTTAAAAAAAAAAAATTAGAGAGGGGCAGCTTTAGCAAAATAATCAAAACTAACCGAAAATATATAAAAAATAATATTTTTTTTTTAGTTTTTCAAAGGTTAGGGGGCCGCGGCCCCCGCGGCCCTCCCCTTGGGACCGCCCCTGAGTGAACCGTATTCAGTTCAAAAGTGTGAGTTCGTGTTATCGTTGTTATTGAGTAAACCGTATTCAGTTCAAAAGTATGAATTCGTGTTATCGTTGGTATGCGAGTTCCCCTAGGATTAAGTTTTTTAGAGAAAAAATTAAGAAAAAATTTACGATGGTAATAAATGTTGTACTCTAAATGCGAGTTTCTTTAGGGTTAACCTTTTTTCTTAAAGAAAAAAAAAATAGGAAAAAAATTACTATGGTAATTAATTTTGTACTATATTTTTTTTTATTAGCGAAGTTACGGCAAAGTCTTTTGACACTTTTTATATTTTTGCTTTCTTTTTCTCTTGGAACAACAATTTAGGTAAATACCTAAAAAATGCATGACAAATATTTATATAAAGACTTTTTTGGTAAAAAATAATTTTCCTTTAAAATCCCTGTATAAAGCAAGTTGTTGCCAGGCGGAAAATTATACTCCGTATTTTGCTTTGAACAACTTATGATCCTCGCCACGTGGCACCTTATCAGCCCAGAATCGCTTTGAAGATTTTCCATTAGCCACCATTGGAACAATATGGACCGTCGGATTTACCTCGCTGTGCTCCTCAACGGCTGTAGATAGTTGCAAATACTGATTTGCCCCCTTCCAATAAAAACAGTGGTTCCTATAAGAAAAATAATAAATAATATTAAAATAGAAAATTATAATTTTATCACGTATAGTTTTAGAAAGGTTCAAGTTAAGCCCTTATACTTTCAATTGAAA
>BRYF01000021.1:2237500-2240000 GCA_030159135.1 Actinidia polygama
TCAAGAAAGGAGTTATTTGGAAAGTGCCTTAATTTTAGAAAACGGCCTACAAGAGAAGAAGGATGAGTTAGCAGCCTCCACCCTTGTTTTTCTAACAGTGCTTTATTGATTTCCTCCATTTTCTTCTTTATGAGCTTATGCACATGACCAAATGTCCTCCAATTCCATGAGGAAAGCGTCACCGGTTCTGTAAATCTTCCTTCTAATCTCCTCAATATCCCACTCCATGCTTTCTCTATCAATTTCTCACAATCTTCAGCACGTAGCCACATAGCTTGAAAGCTTAACCTTCCTTTCCTAACGAATACCATTGCGAACCCTGAAGGCAGTAATTTGAGGAATAGTTGGAGGTGCAATAAACGAATAAAGACCAGAAGATGATCACTCGAATTGCCACACTCGCTTAAGGGAATTTTCTTAACCATTCTGGATTTGCCACTGCCCTGTCTAACTTCTCACGAACCGCTGCTATTCTCTTTCTACCATTCCACCACGTAAATGTCGTATCTTCTGGATTCAAATCGCTGCGATTGCAGTCACCCAAAGCTCGCTTGAAAGCCTCAATTCGCCTCTCGGTTCCTTATCCCATCTCTCGCTATTATCTAAGATCTCATTGAAATCCCCTGCTCGCACCCATGGGAGATCAAACTGATTAGCGAGTCGGTAAAGAAGTTCCCACCGAGTCCTGGCGTTTCGCTGTGTCTGGATTGCCATAAAACCTGTAAATCTCCATTTCCCTTGAACTCCTGCAGATTCAACTATTGTGTCGATATGACCTATCGAATAGCTTTTAATTTCCAAATTCACTTCCTTCCAAAGTAGAGTGATCCCACCTCCCAAGCCGACTCTTTCCACCCAAAAACCACTCTCAATTCCCAGTCTAACTCCAAGTCTATCGCATGATTGGCTAGCGAATTTCGTTTCACAAAGAAAAAGCACCGTTGGACCCTCATTTCTCAGCAAAAGCTCAAGTTTTCAAACTGACCGGGGGTTCCCTAGACCCCGTCAGTTCCAACCTAGGAGATTCATGGCTCTCGGCGGAGGTGCTGAGCTGCCTCCGTCGTTGGAAGATTATCTGAAACCTCATCCGTTTGAGTCACATACCTTGCCTTCTTTTTACCTGCAGATTTTTTCAATTGCCAAACCATCCTCTATTTCCTCACCCCCAACCTCCTCTTTGAACCCAGCACGCCGTCTATTTGCATTCACATAATTCCCTATTCGTTCCGCGCTCCGCTATCAAAATATATGATTATATTTTGATTAAAAATATATAATATAGATGTTGAGTTCAGCCCATCTGGATGAGTCCAAGTCCCGTAGCCAAGCCCAAGCCCAGTTGGAGTTTACATGGAGTGTCCATGTAACGGTGGAACTCTCGAGTTATCTAGGACTCTTGAGAGTGCTTATCTTTTATATTTTCCTAAGTAGAGTAGGATAACTATTAGGTAACCTGTTAGGAATCTACCACCTCCTTCCCTTGGTCTATAAAAGGGAGAGCAGGGTGCTTAGATTCAGAGAGCGTTATGGAGCGTTAATGCGGTGTGCATATGCGTTGGGTTGTGGGCTGAGAGCGGAGTGATGTGAGGGTGAGATTGAGAGGCAAGACAGATAGAGAGGGTGATAGAAGGTGAGTTGAGAGATCGAGTCTCCTCCGTTGTAATCCATTCGTTCGTATAGTGGATTAGTGATTTCTCTCCGTGGACGTAGGCATTGTTGGCCGAACCACGTAAATCTTTATCTTTATTGTCTTTTATGTGTGTAATTGATTATTCGTTTTGAGCACAACAATAGATATTTTCGAAACTCTTCATCTTATAAATTTTAAAAGTTATGCTCCCGCTCTCTCGCTCACACTCGAATTTGTAACTCAGGGTCGATCTTGCTTGCCTCTTCCAATTGCCAACCCTTGAGTTTGCTTTCACCTTCATCTCTTTCCTTTTCATAAATGGGCCGATCTTGCTTGCCTCTTCCAATTGCCAACTCTAGAGTTTGCTTTCACCTCCATCTCTTTCCTTTTCATAAATGGGCTCACACATTGCATCCGAAGTGAGCTGATCTTTTGAAGCTATACTTGAAAGGCCCAAGCTTGAGCCCTCTAAGCCCAAATTTGACTGTCCCGCTGTGGAATACCAATCTTCGTTGCGGGAACCCAAATCTGTAGGAGGATTTGAATTTCCACCAAATTCTTGTCAAAACACCGTTGACCAACCTTCCTTTGTCTATAATGCCACGGGTACTATGAAAAAAAAAATTAATTTTTAAGTGTACTCGTTAAAATTTTACAAATTAAAAAAATAGATAAGATATAAACGTGAGATTTGTATGCATATACATACGAAGAGATACATTGTTACAAAATAGAGAAAAAATTAAAAATTTTGATAATTTTAAAAAAGTGTTGTTAGGTTGAGAAAAATGAGGGAGAAAGAAATGTGTGTTTTAATTTATTTGGTGTGGATCCCACTAAAAAAATAATCTAATGGGTAAAAAAAATATG
>BRYF01000021.1:2277500-2280000 GCA_030159135.1 Actinidia polygama
ATTTTCAAGTTACGACACAAAAGATGTACACTTAGAATGAAATTTTTTTAAAGGAGACAAAGCAAATAAAATCTTAAAAAATTATAAGAGTATTTTTGCAATTTTTATTATAATCGAATCGAATTTGGGTGAAAAACTCCTAAACCCAAATATATCCAAAACCTGACGAGATGAATTTTTTAAATTCCAAACCCATCACAAAACTTATTAACCCCCTCGCCAAACCCGTCCCATTAGAATATGTTGGGTAAACGAGTACCCATCGAGTTTGGATCTTTTTGCCATCCCTAAGTCAAGGTTTTCTTTTTTCTTTTTCTATTTCTCCTTTTGGATTTTGGGATGCAACATTGTGTCATATTGCATGAAGCCATGGCTTTGTTCATTAAGATTTATCAGTTTGTGGATTTAATTTTAAAGTACGACTTCGAAAATAATTCACTAAACAAGCCCTATCCATTCATAATCTAATCCTCTAACCCTTTCCTAATGTCCTGAAAAAATCCAGTATCTAGGCTAATGATACCGAATCAAATTGATTAACAAAAAATGAAAAGATTATTCACCGACTTATAGAATAATGCAAAGTGTTCAACAAAAATTAATAAATTAATTAATTAATTAATTTGTTAATAATATCTACCAAGACTCGGCAGTTGGGAGTCAAAGTAAACAAACGTGGGTCCTTCTGGTTAATATTTGTGTCCATTTTAGGTCACAACATGGATAGAAATTTCTTCTCGTGATGACCCTTTTTTTTTATCTAATGATGTTGACTAATCGCTTTCTAATCAAAGTAGATTAATAAACTCTTTTGTGGTCACAAACTCGCTGTAATCTAGTGACCGCCTTCTCAAATCCACGACAATATCAGGCCCTGGCTGACCTAGATTTTTTAGTTTTTTTTTACTTGTTTGGCCTGATTTTTTGGTCGGGCAGATGATTTTTTTAGCTTAGTTTTTCAGGTCTCGTTTGATATACTCTTTTAATAAATTCAACAGTCATTAGTGATTTTATACTAATTTATGATTAAGAAATGAGATGATTGTTTAGCCGTGTCATATAAGAAAAATTAATTTTTTTATCTCATTTTTTATATTTTAACTAAATAAAACTGAGATCTCTAGTTAGGCCAAATGGACCTCAAGAGTTGGCTTAAATCTGAGCGTTTATTGACCATGTACCTTTGTTTCTTTAATTTTCTCTTGTTTTCCCACAAATGGGCCCCGAAACATGGACGTTTAAGAGATAGATATGGCTTCTTTAGAGTTTTCTCTTGATCCAAACTGTTATTCTAGCAGATAAAGTTGTATAGATTATTCTTTCAAAAAATCAATTTGAAAATGATATTTGGGGCTCAGATATAAAAATGATAAAATATATCTGGCTACTAATATCTGATTAAATTGATTTTTTTCACAATCGATCTCTTCAAAAGTTTCTGTAAAATGAACAGTTTGAATCATTATCGTAAGTTGGAGCCAACTTTATGCTAATAGTAGTTTAGCAAAGCCGAGTCCTAATAGATGGTGAAGGGTGGAAATAGAAGAGATGACAAAGTGGGCAGACAAAGATTTTCTTGCTCAGACCTCAGAGCAAAGTCAGATTATTCTCATCATCTTTAGTACTTAGAAGTATAGTTTAAGGAAAGTGTTTTTATTAAGTTATAATTAATGAAGTTACTACTGCTTATGACCTATTCAGTTGTGGAAGCATAGGACTTTTGAATACAAACACTCAAAGTTGTGTTTGAATCATGGAGTATAAGGTAAATGAGAAAATACGAAGAGGGCGAAATATATTTTTTTTATTTTCGGAATAGTTATTTTTCTTTTCCTTAATATATTTTGTTATAAAATCGTGATTTAAACACATTCTAAAGAAATATCACAGGTCTCTATTGGATTAACCTCATTATCGCTATTTTCTTTGAGGGTCAAGCTTTTTGTAAAAATAAAATTAAAATTAGCAAGAAACGGATTCCTGTTTTCACGGTACCTAAATATGGTCGTTGTAGAATTACTATTTCTTAAAAGAAAATAATGAAACCCAAACAATTTTTGTTTTATTTTTTTTTTCATTTTCTGTAATTCTGCAATAAAACCCCTATTAAATGAATTACATATTATAAAATTTTCAAAGAAACATGCATTTTGTGCAATGCATTAATAGTGCATATTCACATACGGTGGAATTCATAAAAAATTGAGTCTTACCACATTTAAGTATGCACTGTTCATTTACTGTACAAAATGCATTGTCTCTAGTAGAACTAATTTTCAAATGAGATTAGTGAATGAAGTCAATTAGGTGGATAGCCCAGATTAAACAATGATCGGGTTTCTCTGCAGTCAACTTTTGAACTGCACCGATACAGTCTATGTTTTCTGGGTCCATTATGATAATCTAAACCGTTCAATTATATACTTCATCGTGAATTTTAATATTATAAAAAATCATGTTATTCGAATATAGATAAATGGTCTATCAATATTGATTAATA
>BRYF01000021.1:2287500-2290000 GCA_030159135.1 Actinidia polygama
ACGATTATTAACCTTTTCCCCACATTTCTAGATATTTTAGTCCCCATCATGTCTCTTAATCAAATCATTTTGCTCCCCACTTTAGTCCTCCGTCCCAATATTAGAGCATTATCTAGTAGTAATTATCTGGTCCACAGCTCACTAAACATTCCTTTTGTGTGTGTAAACCTGTGATCTAAAGCTCCACAATTACTCTTAATCATAATATTAGCGTTACCCAGTAGAAATTATCTGGTCCACAGCTCACTAAACATTCCTTTTGTGTGTGTAAACCTGTGATCTAAAGCTCCACAATTACTCTTAATCACAATATAATCTAATTCCACAATTTGTTGAAATATCACTATCTTCGCATAAAATCTGGGTAAAGAATGTTGTGATGGATCAAACCTCACTCCCCTACATCCAATGATAAAAAGCATTTCGTCGAAATCCAATTCTTATGACACACGCGCCTTAAAGCTGTCGGATTGGCATACCTAATCGAGCATCATATGCTATTCACCAGCAGAGCTTTGAAGCTTCTTCTTCCCTCTCCCTTATCCATTTGAGGACTAAAAACAAACTCGACACACCTCTATTTAGAGATCCGCCTCAGTTTTTGATTTTGGTCCTATGTTTGAATGAATAGTCCATTCAATCTATTAACCACCACATACCTCTATTTAGAGTAGAGAATTTAGTTTATTTTTGGGGGGTGGGTGCGTGGGTGGGGTGGGGTGGCATACCTCTATTTAGAGTAAAGAATTTAGTTTATTTTTTGGGGGCGGGTGCGTGGGGGGTGGGGGGGGGTGGGGTGGGGGGGTGGGGGGGGAAGTGGAGTGGAATCATATTCTTTAGTGTAATTTTTCAAATTTTTTTATGTTCTCGAGAAGAAGGAAAAAATAAAATTGATTCATATATGGAAACAGATATGAATCGAGGGGCAACACTAATTTGTTGAAAAAAATTGTTTAATTATATATTTTATAATAGTACTATTTACTTTGTTAATGTTGGTATGAATCAAGGGGTAGCATTGATTTGTTGACAAAAAATGTTTAATTATATATTTTGTAATACTACTATTTAATTTGTTTATGTTGATAGAAATTAGCATTGTATGTTAAATTTTTCAATAATTTTTTTTAATTAACCAAGCGTTGCACGTATTTTCAGAACCCCAAAGCGGAATATCTAGCTTCGTCCTTGTATAAAAACTTATTCAATTGGAGTAATTTTTCCCCAAAATTTCATTTGTTTTTATTTTTGTAAACAAGAAAACATAAACATCAATGACTAACCCTAGTGTCATTACATGAGAGGATAAAATATCTTGCTTCATTCTCAGCCGACCTTAAATGAGCGCATCCGCGGACTGTTACTTCATAGCAAGTTCGGTTAGCATCTTCACGCAATAGTTCGGTCGGTGAGCTTATCCTGACGGAGTTTCTCAAGTCGAACTTCAAGGTCAGAGGGTAACTTACACGACAAGTTCCCTCCGTCACCAGCACGCTGGGGTTAACTATGCCCTATGAGCATGATTGGGTCAGTCGCCTACTCGCTGATATGGCAGTTTGCGCGTCCTCATACATGTCAAGATGCGCTATAAAAAGGAATAGATCATCTCTCACAAATAAACAATACTGACTTTCTCTCGGAGGTCTATCCCGAAACAGTTTCAAACGGTCATCTCACTGTTGCTGTTTTGCAAGCTCGCCCGAATAACATCAAGTCATCGAAAACAGTTTGTTAGCCACCATCTTTATTTACAATCGATTTCCTCTCGCCCCCATAACCCTACACGTTAGCTACTTAACCCATGTAAAATGCTAATGGAAGATTCATGTGACTATCAAGTACCCATCCAAACTGCTAAGTGCCAGAGAACTTTTCTTGTATATGCGAAATTTGACTATGCGATTCATATGACGTTTGAGATCAAAAAAATCAAAAATAAAAGGATTAAGCCTTTGCTTAACCAAAAACCTGCCAACCCATTGAAGTAGAAGTTTTGGAAGAAAAAATGGGTAGAAAAAGGAAACTTGTTGACTAACCCCGCACAATTGTAGTCAATTGGACAGTAGATTCGACTTTCAACTGCGTGCTATTAATTTCTATGTTAGGTCAATTCATACAGGTTTTCGTCCCGTTTTTAATAGGCCCCAACTTGTAGACGGTGAAATTGATTTCCTAAATTATTCAGTCCAGTTAGCCAAATACCGAGTCATAAAAAAGAAAGTAAACACCAAGAGTTTCTTTATTGACAAGTCATCAATGAAAATAAAAAAAAAATAACTGGACAAGTGGCATAGTAGATTTAAGATAATAATGTTTAATTTACAACTAATAGCCATAAGATTGATACTGATGAATCTCTATCTATACACATTTTCCATTTTGATGTCACCGTTTTGACTGACTGCCATTTGAGTAAATTATCCTAATATTTTTTTTATTATTATATTTGATTCAACCACGAACTTTTATATGGGTAACCAGTCAAGCTCTATAACCAATC
>BRYF01000021.1:2322500-2325000 GCA_030159135.1 Actinidia polygama
CGTGTTGAGCACTTGTTGAACCCACAGAACCAACCAGTGCATCTAATAAGTGCTCGACACGTGGCTCGTATATGGTTTCTAACTTGATAGTTTGAGCTTTCCATAGGTTTGCGGGTATTGATGAATCATTGAAACCCATCCCTTGCCCATCTAAGAAGCTGTTGGACCTAGGGTTCAGATTCAAATTCAACTCAGAAGAGTATGATGTGGGGGATCTGTTCGCCGAAGCAATTGAAGCATGCAGAGAAAAGGGGCTGATGCCACCACTATAAGAGAGATTTTTATGGTGTTGGTTACCTTTTCAACGTTTTGAGAATTTTGAACATAGAATCTAAGCCTGTGAGTTTTATGGTACTTGCAATGTAATAATCGTTGTTGTTGTGCGGAATAGAACTTTTAATTTGTTTCATTTTTAACATTGTTGTAATGGAATAAAACGCTCGCTCATATGGTGTTTTATTATTTTAGCCAATTACCATTGAAGGTGATGTTCATCCACCTGTAAAAATGAGTGAACAAAATTAGACTCAAATGCTTGCTTACTGTGGATATTCAATTAGATAGGAGAGAGACATGGATTGCCCTTGGGCCAAGCCTACCAAGCAGTGGCTTAGGGCCCCAAAAAAAGCCCCCAAAAGGGTTCCTTCTTATTATGGGTTAATACAATGGTATAAGAATATTTTAAGCTCGATAAAAATTAAATAGACCCCATTAAAAAATGAAGGCCCAAATATTTTCATTGGCCCAAAAGTGAAGCATTTATTGATGGAGTTGAAAGTCTTAAAAAATAGATTGCCTAGAGAAGTCAACAAGCCAATTGAAGTGCTCGATCATTTGAAGTTGATGAAAAATTGTTACCCAAATTCATGAATTGCTTATAGAATACTTTTGACTATTCCGATTACAGTTGCATCGGTGGAAAGAAGTTTTTCAAAGTTGAAAATAATTAAAAATTACATTCGATCAACCATGTCATAAGAAAGATTGAATGATTAACAATGTTATTCATTGAAAATGATTTTGAAGGAAAACTAGATTATGCTAGTTTGATTGATTTATTTCTTCTAAAAATGCAAGAAGAGTGATGTTTAAATGACACTTATTAGTTAATGTAATGTTACGTACCTTTTGTGAGTTCGACATCCAGATTGTTGTTAAATTTTTTTGTTTGAGAATTTTATATCTTTTAAAATTGTAGCGTTTCTTTAAAAATGAAGGGCTCCAAATCGATTTTATGCTTAGAGCCCCGGAATCTCAGGATCGGGCCTGGAGAGAGAGAGGTGGAGGATCCCACGTGTGGTTTTTGAATTTCTGTATTTTTTAACATAAAAGTTATTTTGAGAAAAAATAGATTGTCTATTTATTTTAATTGGTATGTTGAAAAAAGTAATATAAAAATGCTAAATTTATTTACAATTTTGTCATTTAATTAAAAAATTAGCTTCAAAAGAATATTGATAATAGTTTTAGAAGTAAAAGAGAATTCAGTACTGAAAGAAAAAGGGAAAATTACACTTGGAATCATTGTATAATACTTATTCACATGTTATCCAATTAGGTTCCTTATTAGTGCAAAACAGTTGTGCCTTTGTTTTAAACTATAAAAGATTTTTGAAATACACGTTTCTTACCGTTCGCTGTTTGTTAGGATTGTTCTATGCGATTTTGGTACAGATTCATCTCTCTTCGTGATTCGCATTGCCATATTGAGGTGAGATTTGTTCCCTTTTTTTGTTTTCCTTGCGTAGATTGAGCTTGATTTCACGATTTCGGTATTAATTTTGCATGTTTTCTTTCTTTTTTTTTTGCGGATTTGTTTCCTTTTGTAAATTGAGCTTGATTTTGTATGTGTGTGTATATATATATATATTGTGTGTGTATGTATATATACTTCGATGTGATGTAAAATGAGGCATGTTTAGTCGATTTCTAAGGTTTTGAATCTACACAAGTAAAGAAATTAGTGTTTAACTTACTTTTCTTTCACATTGAATCCAAAATTTGTGAATTGTTGAATAGTGATGTGCTATCAGTTGATATGAATGGAGATCGAGCGAGAGCGAAACCAATTGAGAATGAAATCGAGCGAGAGAGTGATTGTGATCGAGATCGAGATCATGATCGTGATCGGTTGCAATCGAGTGAGAGTGACATATATATGTATATATATATAGAAGGCAGATAATGGCACCTGATACTACTTTAATATTACTTTCGGGGCATTTTAGAAATAAAAGAGGGCACATAAGTTAGATGTATTATTATTATCGAAATGGATTTTATACTTTAATAAGTTAAAATAATTGGTTCTAGAAATAGGAACCCAAAGAAAAATATTGTCACAATCCATAATTTCCATACATTTGATGAAGTTTCCTTTTATTCCGTAGTGGTCATTTTTTTATTTTGTAGACGGTTTCTTCTTAATTTATTTTTCTATCTTTTAATTTTAGGATGTTTCAAAAAAGATATTTGTACATTTTGACAAGTCAAAATACAA
>BRYF01000021.1:2505000-2507500 GCA_030159135.1 Actinidia polygama
TATGACATCTACAGTATGGAGACGTGCTACCAACTAAGCTGCAGATACATAATTGGGTCAGCTACCACCTACTGACACGACAATTGGTGCGTCGAGGCATGCGCCGAACTACGCTATAAAAGAAGGACTTTTGTTCCCCCAAAGAAACACACTTTCTGCTAGTAAAAACTACACTTTCTCTTCTTGTATTCTCCGGTCTTCTAACTTGATCGTCAGATAGCCGTTTTCCGAAAATAACTTCAGCAGCTGAACTCACTATTTATGTGCTGCAACTAGGACACCGTTGGTTCATTGGTTACATCTATCTCCGTCGCCATAGAACCACCGCGAATGTCTATCCTCGATTTTCTTCTTCTCATCCTTCAAGCTCTCTACCCACACGTTCCTTCCTCACTTCATCTACACATACGTAGAGATGTAAAAAAAAAAAAGTTAAACCGATCATACCGAATCAAAATGGTGAATTTGGTCGTTTTTTTACCTTCAATTGATTTGAACAATTTTAAAAATAAAAAATAAACGACTTTCAGTTTGGTGGCGGTTTTGAAAATTAAAAAATGAATGAAATCGAAATCGACCAATTAAAAGGATCCATTTTTAATACCACTAATATGTATCGGTACTTCATCCTTGCCTAATCCAACCTAACTTAGTAGCATTAGATAAAAAATCAATTACATAGCATAAAACATAACACATGCTTAAATTTAATTGCCATGATTTGGAGGTTTTAGTAAGTCAAACAAGGTTGAATACTTGGTACAAGCAAAATTGATTTAAATTGAAACGTAGGCTCACACATTTAAAGGGATTAATTGGAAGGAGACTTGCTCTTTTTTCTCTCTCAGTGTGTGCGTGTGCGCATGAGAAAGAGAGATTGTGTTTTTTTTAAGGTGAGCAAAGAGTTGTTCTATTAAAAATGTAAGGGTATTTACCTAAATTTGTAATTTTCATCACCGCATTTAGGAGACCAACTGTGATAAGGGAGATCAGTGTAATTTTTCAATCATCAAGGAAAAATATATATTAAATATAAACGTGAAGGGAGCTCATTATAGTTTTCTTTAATAAAGAGAGAGGGGAGACCGAGAGAGAGATTTGTAATTCACCCAACTTTTTTTAATTATTTACTTAATTATTGTATATGAAGTCATTTGAGGTGGTGTTGGAACTTGGGAACCCGCAGCGCGTGGTGGCGTCTCCTTGGTTCTTTTTCACCGGTCTTTAAAGCTGCCGGCGAGTCGTAGACTCCTATATGAAGAGGTCCCCACAAAATGCAAAACTATTCACAGTGGTCGATGGAATCCTATCTTGTGGACCCAAATCTTATCCATTCAACCCGAATCCCACAAAATCTTCCTGTAAGGATTGGACGATCCCTCTAACATACTCGCGGTTGGCGCGTGTACTTTACATATCACCCCCGGTTCACGTATGATTTGTGTTTGAAGTATTTTAAAGGTTTCCATATATTACAAATCATCATGGAAATTCATTAAAAAATATGGATACCATGACTTTATGATTTATTTATCTTTCTATAAAAAATGAAATAATCACCGTGATTCCAATAAACAAAAATCTTTTCGTTTTTACAAATGATTTATACATTGAAATAATATAAGCTCAAATTATTAAGGTGGGGCTCGTGATGGTCTCCGTGGAGGTGGAGCAAACTTGATTATGACTCACTTTTGTTACGTAATTAATGAGTAGCAAATTGGATTATGACTCACTTCAGGGTACACGGCAGGTTTTCCTTTGCCACAAGCACATTTGACTTGTTCTTTCTAAAACCATAGTTAGGAACCTTCCTATTACTCTCTTCTCTCTTTTTTTCCGGTTATTAACTTGGTCGTCAGATAGCCGTCTCCGAAACAGCTAAAAGCGGTCTTTCTTTTAGCTCCACCGTATGGAGTCTTACCACCAGAATTTGATTATTTACCACCACACCACTATCTTCTATGTTCTATTTTTTATCATCTCCACTGTTCCACACTTTGCACTCTTGTTGCTCCTCCACTTGGTAGCAATTATTGCTGGAATTTTTGAATCGAGTGATTTATTTTGTCCCCTTTCTTCACATTTTTTGTCAAGACGAGTAGGTGAATTGTTGGTGGGACTAGATCGTCTTGGTCCTGGCACAAGAGAAGTTGGTCTAATTTTATAACATTAATTAATTTTATCACATAATCTAAGCAAAATAAAACCCTCTTTTATGAACTAATTTAAACCATGTGATTTGAAGGAAAAAAACTCTACTCTTTTAGAAAATTTAGCCAAAAATTATCTTTAAATTATATGATATGACGATGGCAGCATTGAAAATCCTATATTCATAAGCATTTCATCCATTATAAGTGGAAGGATACCGGAAGAGCCACACTGTTTTACGCCTAGTGAGTGACTTGTTCAAATTGTTATTGTTTTTGAAAAATAATTTCTGCACTCCAATTTTGATTTTTACACTTCATTTTTTAATTTCTGTACTCTAAATTTT
>BRYF01000021.1:2522500-2525000 GCA_030159135.1 Actinidia polygama
TCTGTATACGATCAACATAAACGATTTGTATTATCAAAATGAACAAAAAATAATTAAATCACACCAATGCTATTCAAAAATAGACCGCAGAGAAGCCCCGGCTCCAAGAAAGTATGTTTGAAACTTTGCTTAAAATGGGATTCGATGCGCTCACTACGTCGCAATCAAATGTGTCAATTCTTGTTTTTTTCTACTGTTTGGTTTTAACAAATTGTGGTCATGACTCATGACAGGCAATTTGGCACAATATTTATTTGTATTGGCTGGAATCAGATTCCCACTACAAGGAAAAAGGCAAAGAGCATAATGACAGAGAACTCTTTTATTTGCAGCCGGAAAAATGGGACAATGGATGGGTACATATTACATTTGATGATAATGGATTTTAAGAGATATTTCAGTGCAAAAATTAAATTTTAAATTAATAGTTAATTTTTATAAAAAATGAAGGATTAGGAATTTCGAGTTGGTATTACAAATACAATTTCATAGGACTATTATTCTAGAGAATTGAAATGAAATTAAACTACTAATCTTATTAAATTAAAACATGTTATCAAACAAAAAATATTTAGTAATTCCCATTTTTATGTCTCAAATAAATAATTTTTTCACATTGGATCTTACCAAATTATTTGGTTGTAATCAACCCCAATAAGAGACGGTGGCACATTATTCTAGTGATGGAAAATACCAAATGAGAAATCCCAACCAACCCATAGACCAAGCCCAGTAGCACAAGCTCACCTTCCACCCGATCACTACCCACCCACCCCAATCCCCAGCCCATACTCATCCTTCATCATAACCCCGACCTCCAGCCACCATTGAGGACCTAACCTAACCTAACATACGCTCATCCCCACCCCCCACCCCGCACCGCACCGAACCAAAAAACTCATCCCCTAGCCACACTTGAAAAATAGTCATTAAAAGCAAAAGACACATCGAGGCACCTAAGCCAATGTAACCTTAGGCGCGAGGTGAGGCGCGCGACTTATAAAGTGAGGCGTACATTATCGACATAAAAAATAAAATATAATATACGTTTGATAGATGAGATAATGCGCAATTCATTAAAATAACAAATCACAAATGTCTTAAAATATATATATATATATATATATATATATAAATTAAAGTAGCAAATCATCTAATCATCATACAAATAATAAAAATCAAATCAAAAAAAGTAAATAAAATAGAAAAAAAATAAATAATAGAAGGTAAAAAAAATAGAAAATAAAAAACTATTGTGCAATAATTCTTATGTGGGAGAATAAAGAGAGAGAGATGAGCGGCGCTTAATTTTGTGCGACAGCGATCAGATCAGCCATAGCAATAAAATTTAAGTTTCGCGACGAGCAGATTTAAGTTCGACGACGAACAGACATGAAAATCGCACGAGACGCACGTCTCATCGAAGTGGTTGTGCCTCACCAACGTCGAGGCGTCGTGTTCGCGCCTCTAACAACAATGCTTGAAACCTTAACCCACACCTCACCGTAAACCTTTCGCCATCATTGAAGAGCTAACCGCCACCCCAACTTCCACCGTGAAACCCAACGCCCATCATCAAAGTTCCACTGTGCAGATACCTCACCCCCATGTCTAAAGCCTAAACATACCAATCCCCATACCCAAATCTAAGGTGGATATGAGCTGGTTGTGCGGTGGTAGTGCACAGGTGGATGCGAGATGGTTGTTTGCTGGTGGAGGGCGATGGGTGGTGAGGGGATGTTGGGGAGGGAGTGGTGATGGGAGGGGCTATGGGCAGTGTAGGGCAAAGGGGCTCACATTACGGTTGGGGAAATTTGATTTTGGGTAGTTGATTTTAATAGGTCCACGGCTGGGTTAATTGGGTCAGGTAAAACGGGTTGGGGGCTAATGCATACAGTGGAGGACAGAAAACAGTGCAAGAAAAGAAAACGTGGCCAAAAAAATTTACGCCCAAGAGAAAGTGTTGGACGGTATAACATCAAAAATGATACTGGTAAGAGAAAATTTGACTGAGCATGCACAAAGAAAACGCATATAGTAGTCGTGTAAGATGGGAAGTGTTCATTTTACTAGAGTAATTCCAAAATTTCAAAATAAAACACAATGGTAAAAGATTATACAGTGAATTGATCTAATATCAACGTAGCCAAGACTTAATATACATAAACAGACTAGCGAAAGACATTGGATCCAAGTGGATTCGAACCACTATCCTCCCAAGGAAACGTTTGGGCGCTCTTACCAGTTTGAGCTTATGGATCCATTCATTAGACAGCATCAAGAAAATTGTTTTATAGGTCATTTTTTTAAGGAGGCCTCCGCATGACCAATAAAAAAAGCAAGCACACACCTCAATTTATTAAGTTTTGGATGATTTTCCCACAAGAATTTTAACCAAACAGTTGAGCCATGGGAGTTGCTAAAATGTGCATATTTGGAGTGAATAATCACGACATAATTTGATCAAGGAATGCCAAATAGGCAATTACTTAACCAAGTC
>BRYF01000021.1:2710000-2712500 GCA_030159135.1 Actinidia polygama
TTTGATCAAATTAAATTATTGTGTCTCATTTTGTATTTTGCCAAACTTGGGGGTTGGGGGTCAATTAGTTTACCTGCTCAATAAGTTGGGCTTGGGCTTCCTTCGAGTTGGGAATTTGGACTTTTTTTTGTCAATCCATAAACAAATTGGATTGTTGAGTCCAGCTCTAGGTGCATGAATGTTAACTGTAAACTGTAAACTGTAAACTGTAAATTAGGAATGTGCATGAGTCGGGTTAACGAAACTTCTTAAAATATTTTTGACCAATTCATCCAAAGTGCCGGAGTTCAAAGTGAAATTACCTTAAAGTATATAGAAGGATCTAGAACAATGAGATAATTGTAAACAATCTTATTAAAGAAGTCACAATCCAACCAAATTGCAGGGGTTCAAGGTGAAATTACCTTAAAGTATATAGAAGGATCTAGAACAATGAGATAATTGTAAACAATCTTAGTATACAAGTGACAATCCAACCAAAGTGCAGGGGTTCAAAGTGAAATTACCTTAAAATATGTAGAAGGATCTAGAACAATGAGATAATTGTAAACAATCTTATTATATTAAAGAAAGGAAAATGGTAAAAGAAATCCAGGGCTTTGTTTAAGGTATGGGAATGCGTAAAAAGTGTATAGAAAAGTATAAAAAATATATAAAAATATGTGAAAGTGTATTGAAAAGTGTATCGAATTTTTTTTTTTTTTTTTATCATTTTATGCTTCTTATTGGAAGCTCAGTAAATTTCCAATAGCAGAACTCTTAAAGAAAATATAGTAAGTCACATAGCATCAACAATTAACTAAATTATAATTTCAGATTAATTTTTTTATTTTTTTTATTTCAATGAACTTTTTTTTGCTTTTGGTCCATTTTTTTTAATTATATAGTTCTTCTTGATTAAAGGAATAAAAAGTAAAAAATATAATATTTTCTTACAAAGAAAATATTACCAAAGACAAAATTAATCCAAACAACGAATTTATTTTATCTTAATTTTTTAAAAAAATAATTCCTTTAATTAAGAGGAACTAGAAAGGTAAAAAAATAAAATATAAAAAAAGTTAATTAAAAAATAATAATATTTTTTGCACTCTATTTTTTAATTTCTGCACTCAAAATCTTTTATAATTTTTACCTAATAAAAACCAAAAATAGAATGCCAAAATCAAAAATAGAGTGCAGAAATCTTTTTCTTGAAAAAATCTATATAAAAAACATTCAAAAAGTCATCACCCCATATTGGGTATAAATTGAAAGGTACGCATGGCGTTGAATCGGTGGTCTAAGGATGAGATTTGGAAATTTATCTTACTCAAATGATTCTATGAGTTATCAATTTCTAAGTTGAACAAATTTATACGAGTCTTTGTATAAGATTTAATCAAAATTTTCGTTAGTAATGATAGCTCCAAAGTTGGGTCAGTTTATACAATTTTTTGTCTTGATTTTTATCCAACTTTCCACTGACAAACGGTAAAATTAATTTTTCGGATTAGTCATGCACTCTGAGGCTCTGTTTGGAATCAACTTATTTGAGCTTTTCGGCTGTTTTTTTGCTTAAAATAAGCAAAAAAGCCAATCAGAGTTGATTATTTTGCTTTTTATTTTTGTTTATTTGCTTATTTTTATCTAAAGTAAAGTCAGAATAACAAAAAAATTAAAAAAATCTTATCTTTTTTTATAATAAGGTTAAAAAAAATTAACTTTTAAGTATTATCAAACGGAGCCTCAATACAATAATGAACAAAATTTACTGTTCTATCTTTTTTGAAATAAAAAACCGATCTCATCAGCACCGTTAAAGGGCATTACGTGACAGACTTGCAACACGATCCGAAGTTTTACATCCCAACTTCAGCCAGTGCAGCTTCCAGGAAAGGACTTTGAACTAGTCAAACTGGGACCCAGTAAACTTCCATTAGTGGTTTTTGTAGTAACACAACCAGTAAGAAAGCGCCAGCCACGTTGTACGCGCAAACAGCCGTGAGCCCAATTCACAAAAATGAAAGTTTATGGGAAACACATTTAGAAAATAGAAAAATGTTAACAGTGATAAAATATTGAGGCTCCGTTTGATAATGCTTAAAAATTAAGTTTTTTTAAAGTTTAATATCAAAAAAATTAAGTTTTTTTGGGTATTTTTCTTTTTTATGGCTTTACTTTAGCTAAAAATAAGCAAAAAAATAAAAGCAAAAAAACTAATTCTAATCGATTTTTTTGCTAAAAGATAAAAAAATTGGCTCCAAACGGAGCCTGAGTACAACGGTGATAACACGGCATCAGTGGCGGCTCCAGAAATTTTTGTTAAGGTGTCATGTGTACAATCTATTTTTTTTATGGGTTCAATTTTTTTAAAAACATATATATAACACTAAAAAGATTTTTTTTTGAACATTTTAACAAAAAAAAATATTTGTTTGAACATTTTTCAAAGGCTGATGGGGTTAGTTGACCCCATCAGCCACTACCTGGCGCCGCCCCTGCATGGCATCATGCTTAC